>WNNJ02000421.1:0-46351 GCA_012934845.2 Pomphorhynchus laevis
TTTATGAATTGACTAATAAATAACAGACGTTGTATCAAAATAAGGATTAAAGGTCATCAGGAGGAACTACTATGTAATCATGCAACCCCTATTTTCGAACCAAAATAGTGGGGAGGGCAAATACATACTCATGACGTATTTGCTCTAATAAAATTGACATATCTAGTATCTTATTCTAATACAAAGTATAATATTTATTATCCTAGTAACCTAGTTTAAAATATGTATCTATTAAATTATTTAAATATAAATTTTATCAAATAAATACACGATGATTCCGGTGACATTAATTTAACAAAAAATAACCGTTCGTAACACTGCAACTGTAGAGAAAAGAGTATCAATTGCAGAGGAGCAACTGTAGAGTTCTACTACAGTTTGTTACTCAAACTAAATGGCAACAACCGCCATAAAAATGTAAGCGTAAAAATAATTAATTATTTCAATAAATTTTTAGTAAATTCCTTATTTGACCTTTCGTGATAAAAAGTTGATTTAACTTATGTAGAAAAAGGTCGATTAATCAGATCAGCTAACCGAGTCTAGTATTTAAATTCACTTAAATTCAGTTATGGAAAAAGGTCTATTAAATTCTTCTGCTAAAAAAGTAAAAAAATATAGAGGCCAAAGTTGATATCGAAATTTCGATAGTATCCGAGCCCAATTGATAAATGCTTCATGTAAAAATGCTTATAGGAACATGTAAATAATAGACAATGTATCAAACATTTAAAAATCCACTAAATCCAATCATCTCAGACCTCCACTCCTAAAAATCGTTTTCCGACATAGTTCACATGCATCCTTGGTACTCTCCCAACGTTTTAAACTTCTTACCACTTCATCACCTTATCGTGTCTATCCTGACCGCTCCTCTTCTGATATTGCCCAACTCAATTTAGCTCGCATTGAAAATCGTCGACGTGAAACAAACATCGAGTCAGCCTTATCAATCCGTCATATCAATAAAAATTTTCACGTCGTGCACACGAGTCCAAAAATCCGATGGCGTCCCGTCTCCCCTGTCTTCTTTGCTAGTCGATCTCGTCCCTGAGCATACTTTTCGTCTTAGTCTGTTCAACACTCGCCCCATTCTTCATAAAGCTGATATGCTCCTTGATATCTTTGATCAATTATCTATCGATATTCTCTGCATTACCGAATCCTGGCACTCTGACTCTGACGATCTTGCTATTCGTCGTATATGTCGCTCGGGTTGTTCTTTAGTTGAATCAGATCGTCTAATTGTCTCTCCCACATCTATTGCTTCTAGCCACGACGGCATTGTTGCCATTGCTAGCCACCCAACGTCTCTGCGTAAACTTAACGCTAACATCCATTACCCTTCGTTCAGATTATCATATGAGGATTATCAACTCCTTTATCTATGGAACTTGTGATTATATGCCGTTCAGGCTCTGCCACCCTCTCACGTATGTTCTTTAACGGCATTGCCTATTTTCTTTCTCACTATTCATTGTCTAATACTCCTTCTTTTGTTCTTGGTGACTTTAACATTCGTCTTGATCACCAGGCTGACTTTGACTCTATCACTCTAACTAATCTATTTTCTGATTTAAACTACAAATTACTTTCAACAAGCCTCACTTATATTATTGGCGGTAATATCGACATCATTGCTGTTCGCAACTGCTTCAGTGAATATACCTCCTTGTTAATGCTTCAGCCACATCGAAAAATCTTTTCAGCCCGCATCGAAAAACGCCGTCGCAAGGAAAACGGCTAAACATCACTCTCCATCCGAAACATAGACGAAATTTTCAATTTGTCCACACCCGTCCAAAAATTCGATGGCGCTCCATCTCTCCTATGTGTCTTCTCCACTAGACTCTTTCGCCACAACACACGGTTTCCGCCTCGGTCTCCTCAACACTAGATATATTCTCAATAAATCCGATCTTATCATCAACCTATTCACCAAGCAATCCATCGATCTCTTCTGCCTCACCGAATCCTGGCACTCAGATTCCAACGACCTTTCCATTCGCCGTCTGCTCTCTGCCAGTTGCTCCCTAGTCGAATCCACCCGCCCCCTCAGCTCATGCCCTTCTAAATTCTCTAATCATGGCGGCATCGTCGCATTCGCGCGTCACCCCGCGTCTCTTCGCAAAATCAATCCCCCTTTCAGTCCTTGCTCTTTTGAATTGCTTACTTGTCGTTATTCTAACCCGATTACTCTGGATCTCGCCATTGTATACCGTCCTGGTTCATCAGCTCCTACAGACTTATTTTTTACCGAACTCGCTGACCTTATTTCTCATTGTTATTTGTCCTCAATCCCTTCACTCTTTCTAGGCGACTTCAATATCTGACTAGACCGTCCCTCTTCCACAGATTCCATCCAGTTCATCAACATTCTATCCAACTAAAATTACAAACTAATCTCCACTGCCCCCCCACACATATACTTGGTGGGGCACTCGACATCATCGCTGTCCCCCCGATCATTTTGCCGGCTACACCTCACTGTCCATCTCTGATCCTTGTCTATCCGATCACTTTCTTATCACCCTTGATCTCACTCGCAACCACACCCCTCCTCACACACCTACAATTCTACGTCGCCCTTAGAGAAATCTTGACCTCTCCCTTCTCCGCACTGCCTTACTCAAATCGTCTCTATTATTACCAACAATAACATATTCATCTCCTCACGATCTCGCCTTTCTTTTCGACTCTGAACTCACATCCACTCTCGATATTCTCTTGCCCTTCAAGTCTCACCCACACCGTCGCTTGCACCGTGCCCCATGGTTTGACATCCAATGCCTACTCTCAAAGCGTCGACTCCGCCATGCTTTTCGAGTCTATCACCGCTCTCTCAGACGTGATTTCCGCTCGATCACTCCGTCTTTCCGTGGTTCCCATCTTGCTCATCGCCGGTCTCATCTCAACCTACTACGTACCAAATGCAACTCCTACTGGCAGCATAAAATCATCACTTCATTCAACTCTAAGACTCTCTGGCATACTTTTAACTCAATCCTTGATCGTTCCTCTTCGCCGTGCAACATAAATGCCATGATTATTCGTCGGTTCTCCAGACTAAACTATCCACGTCGCTCTCTCACACCCCGATCTCCATCCTATCCACTCTGCCCCGCCTAGCCTCATCCTCCAGGAACTCTTTCATCTTAGCATTGTCTCACCTACAGAAGTATCATCTGTCCTCATGTCCTTGCCCAACAAAACCTCACCTGCCGATCCCCTGCCTACTCACATATTAAAATCTATATGCTCATCGATATCCCCATTTCTCACAACCTTGTTTAACTCGTCCATCCGCAGTCGTATCTTCCCTTCACACTGGAAATCCGCAATCGTTCGTCCCCTCCTTAAGAAACAATCGCTCGACCCCTCCCTTCCTTCTAGCTATCGCCCCATTTCACTACTCCCTACTCTTTCTAGGTTCTTAGAATGCCTCATCTTAATACAAATCAACGCTTATCTCTCCTCATCCAATCTGTACTCTCCTTTCCAATCCGTTTTCCGCTCTAATCACTCCACATAAATCGCATGCATAAAAGTGTACAACGATTTACTCATTTCTCGAGACAAGACTCTATATAGTGTTCTCATCTCCCTCGACCTCTCCTCCGCATTCGACATTGTCGACCACTCCGTCCTCCTTTCTCGCCTTCGTTATGATTACGGCTTTTCTTCCTCCTCCGTAGCATGGTTCGCCTCATATCTATCCGACCGTTCCTTTCGCGTCTGTTCTTATTCATCATCCTCCCCTCCCATCCCTATTTTTTGCGGGGTCCCACAAGGTTCAGTTCTAGGTCCACTGCTTTTCTCTCTTCTGTTCGATTCCGACTGTTGTCTTTCTAAGCATCGACTCCGTAACTCTTTTCGAGTGTTAAATCGTCTTCTTAGACGTTCTCCAACCACACTCACTCCAAATATCCGTGGTTCCTATTTTTCTCTTCGCCTTTCCCATCTCATTCTTATGCATACTAATCGTACTTTCTTTTGGCGAAATCAACTCGAGTCCACTTCCAACTCTAAATCTCATTGAAAAATCTTAAACTCAATTCTTTCAAGATCACCTACCCATTGTAACATAAATCCTGATGAATTTTCTTCTTATCTGCAATCAAAGTTATCTAATTTACTTTCTCTTCTACCCATGTGCCCCTTGTTTACTCCCTTCACTTTGAATACTGCCCTCCCAGAACTATTCCACCTTCTTCATGTTTCGTCTGATGAAGTTTCTTCGGTTCTGCTGACCCAATTCCGACTCACTTGCTTAAAAAATATCTTGTATGACTCTCATATATTCTCTCCTTTTCTCAAGACTTGATTATTGTCTTAGTCTATTTTCCAACTCACCTAAATCCACTCTTCTTCCACGACAACGCATAAACGCGCCGTACGAATTCTCCTCCGTCTTCGTCGTTTTGATCATAAATATCAAAACAGAAAAAAATTTTAACAGCTTAAACACACAATTATTACTGTCAGTTCCAGATTATTCCTGTCAGTTCCAGATTATTCCTGACAGTTCCAGATTATTCCTGTCGGTTCCAGATTATTCCTGTCAGTTCCAGATTATTCCTGTCAGTTCCAGATTATTCCTGTCAGTTCCAGATTATTCCTGACAGTTCCAGATTATTCCTGTCAGTTCCAGATTATTCCTGTCAGTTCCAGATTATTCCTGTCAGTTCCAGATTATTCCTGTCAGTTCCAGATTATTCCTGTCAGTTCCAGATTATTCCTGTCAGTTCCAGATTATTCCTGACAGTT
Organism: Pomphorhynchus laevis; assembly: GCA_012934845.2. Classification (NCBI taxonomy): domain Eukaryota; kingdom Metazoa; phylum Acanthocephala; class Palaeacanthocephala; order Echinorhynchida; family Pomphorhynchidae; genus Pomphorhynchus; species Pomphorhynchus laevis. Next base: position 4,768 of record WNNJ02000421.1, read on the forward strand.
CCAGATTATTCCTGTCGGTTCCAGATTATTCCTGCCAGTTCCAGATTATCCCTGTCAGTTCCAGATTATTCCTGGCAGTTCCAGATTATTCCTGTAGGTTCCGCTCGCTACGCTCGCGGATTGAGCTCAATCTCTCGATAAAAAGTCATGCCTACAACAGCGCGATCTCAGATCCCTGTTCCTGATCAAGCATCTTCCACATCGGAATGCAATGATGGTTATACCAGATTTGAAGTTGGATGTTATTCCAAAGATTGTGATGTATGGATGTTTCCCTCGCATCAACACCTGACTTCGCATATTATAATCACATTATTGAACCTACTCTCTCACACACTCCTCGTTCAACTACGAACCAAAATTCCATTAACCTTCCTCATTAATAACAAGGCTAACGGTAAAGCTTTTCATCTCGTACCACCTCTTTACTATTCCTCCCCCAATCTAAATAGATCTCAAACTTCTTTGATTCTCTTCATGTACTCCTTACTCGACCTCCCCCGTATCACTTCTCAATAATTTACATCATTCCGTAAAAATCATATCCAGTAACATCTCCGATCAACCGATTCAACACTCCGATCCTGTTACACATGCTCCAACCTATCTTAATTCTTCTTACTCTAACTCCCACGTATCACTTTCCAATAATCTACATCCTAACATCAAAATCATTTCCAGTAACATTTCCAATCAACCGATTCAACACTCCACTCCTGTCACGCATGTCCCAACCTAACTTAATTATCCTTACTCTACCTTCCACGTAACACTTCCAAATAATTTACAGCCTTCATTCAAAATCATCTCCAGTCACATCTCTGATCAACCGATTAAACACCCCGCTCCTGTCACACTTGCTCCAACCAATATTAATTCTCTACCAAGCACCCTGTCATTTCCACTTATATCAAAATCATTTCCAATAAAATTTCCGATAAACGGATTAAACGCTCCCCTCCTGTCAAACATGCCCCAACCTATCTTAATTCTCTTTACTCTACCTCCCACGTAACACTTCCAAATAATTTACATCCTTCTTTAAAATCATCTCCAGTCACATCTCTGATCAACCAATTCAACACCCCGCTCCTGTCACACTTGCTCCAACCAATATTAATTCTCTATCAAGCACCCCTGTCATTTCCACTTCTATCTGCTCATCTGCCTCGACTCCAACCAGCTCTGTTCGTCCACCACTTCCACGAAATCGTTTTCCTTCGCGCGATCGCTGTATTATCATATCAAACTTAAAGCTTTCCAAATCTGCTTCTCCACAATCTCGCCTCGATGATGATGTATCTGCATTCAGGTCTATCCTAGCAACCATTCTTCCTGATAATAAACCATCCCTCTTCAATAATATAGCTCATGTATCCTTTATTCGTTGACAAATCCACTAAATCCAATCATCTCAGTCCTCCACTCCTAAAAATCATTTTCCGACATAGTTCACATGCCTCTTCGGTACTCTCCCAACGTTTTAAACTTCTTACCACTTCATCTACTTGCCGTATCTTTCCTGACCGCTCCCCTTCTGATATTTCCCAGCTCAATTTAGCTCGCATTGAGAAACATCGACGTGAAACAAACGGCGAGTCATCATTATCTATACGTCAAATCAAAGGAAATTTTCACGTTGTACACACAAGGCCAAAAATTCGATGGCGTCCCATCTCTCCCCCTTGTCTTCTTCGCTAGTCGATCTCGCTCCTAAGCATACTTTTCGTCTTAGTCTATTCAACACTCGCTCCATTCTTCATAAAGCTGATATGCTCCTTGATATCTTCGATCAATTATCTATCGATATTCTCTGCATTACCGAATCCTGGCACTCTGAGTCCGACGATCTTGCTATTCGTCGTCTATGTCGCTCTGGTTGTTCTTTAGTAGAATCAGCTCGTCCAATTGCCTCTCATACATCTACTGATTTTAACCATGCCGTTTTAGTTGCCATTGCTCGTCACCCAATGTCTTTACGTAAAATTAACGTTAACATCCGTAACACCTCTTCGAATTACTCATATGCAGATTATCAACTCCTTTCCCTATGGAACTTGTGATTGTATACCGTCCTGGTTAAGTTGCCCCCTCAAGTATCTTCTTTAACGACCTTGCAGATCTTATGTCTCACTGTTCATTGTCTTATACTCCTTCTTTTGTTCTCGGTGATTTTAACATTCGTCTTGATCGCCCGGCTGACTCTGACTCTATCACTCTAACTAATTCATTTTCTGATTTTTCTATAAATTACTTTCAACAAGCCCAACTCATATTCTCGCCAGTGCACTCGGTATAATTGCCATTCCTAACTGCTTCAATGACTATAACTCCTTGTCATTTACTGATCCTGGTTTGTTCGATCATTTCCTTGTCACTCTTACTTTTTTCACTTCTTCACTTTTTTAATTCTTAACTATCTCTCTCCCGATGATCTCTGCATTCTGTTTGATTCTGAACTTACGTCGATCCTCAATAACCTTCTGCCTAGTCGACTTCGATGTTCTCAGCGCTTGCGCCATGCTCCCTGGTTCGATTCTGACTGTAGTCTTTCAAAGCGTCGACTCCGTCACTCTTTTGGTATGTACAATCGCTTTCTTAAACGTTCCCCAACTAACTCCCTCCAAATTTTCGTGATTTTTACTTTTATCTACGCCGTTCACATCGTATTCTTATACGTACTAAACGTACTCTCTTTTCGTGAAATATACTCGAGTCATCTTCCAACTCTAAATCTCATTAGAAAATCTTAAACTCAATTTTTCATGATCATCTACCCCTTGTAATATAAATCCTGATTAATTTTTCGTATCTACAAACTAAGATATCTAATTTACTTTCCCTACTACCCATAGCCACCTTGTACCCACTCTTCTCTTTAGATACTTCCCTCCCAGAACTATTCCACATTCCCGTTTCGTCTGATGAAGTTTCTTCGATTCTGCTGTCATTACCTAATAAAACCTCTCCTTCTGACCCAATTCCCACTCACTTGCTTAAAAATATATGCTTCTCTATATTACCCTTCCTAACCACATTGTTCAACTAGTCAATCCGTAGCCGTACATTTCCTTCATTCTGGAAATGCGCCACTGTTCGTCCTCTCCTCAACAAGCAATCTCTCAACCCCTCACTATTATCTTCGTACCGTCCTATTTCACTTCTCCAAACCCTCTTCAAACTCTTTGAGCGTCTTATTCTCAAGCAAGTTAATGTATATCTATTTTCCTCAAATTTGTTTCATCACTTCCAAGCTGCTATTCGCTCTAATCACTCTACTGAAATTGCATGTCTTAAAGTTTAGAACGACTTACTCATCTCGTGCGATCAATAAATTATGTAGTGTCATAGTTTCTCTTGATCTATCGTCTGCTTTTGACATCGTCGATCACTCGATTCTTCTCCATCGCCTTCGTCATGATTATGGCTTCTCTTTACCCACTGTATCATGGTTTTCTTCATATCTATCAAACCGTACATTTCGCGTCTATTCTAACTCTTCTCTCCCATCCTTCGTCCATTCCCGTCCGGTGTTCCACAAGGCTCCGTATTAGGCCCTATGCTTTTCTCTCTTCTTCTCGGTGACTTGTCTTCGATTTCTCATAAATTTAACTTCCATGTTATGCAATATGCTGATGACATTCTCATCTATGCTCATGCACCTGTTTATCGTATTCACGATCTTAGTGTTTCTGCTTCCGACTGTCTTGTCTCAATTTATAATCATCTTTCTTCACTTCGCCTTTCTCTGAATACTGATAAATCCAAAATTATGTGGATCCTATCTCGACGCCTCGGCTTAGAGCCTTCCTCCGTATCATTAAATTCTACAATTCTTCGTATCATGGATAATCTCGTTTTCCTAGGCCTCTATTTTGGCAACCGACTTTCACTTAAACCTTTCGTTAGAGATAAAGTACGATCATCTAGCTTGATACTCCGCAACCTTCGTCAAGTTCGTAGATTGATCGATTTCCCTTCTTGTATGACTCTCATATCTTCTCTCCTTTTTTCTAGACTCGATTATTGTCTTAGTCTATTTTCCAACTCACCTAAATCCACTCTTATTCCTTTACCACGCATCATTAACGCAGCAGTCCGAATTATCATCCGTCTTCGTCGTTTTGATCATACATCCTACCATCTTGCTTCTCTCGATTTGCCTACAATTTAAGTGTCGCGTTCAAATTCGTCTTCTTATCGTTGCTTTCCGCCTTGTAACTTTTCATACCCCTTCATTTCTCAACCTTCCTTTTCTTGATAATTCTTGTCCTGTTTACTGTTCCTTGCGTTCCTGTAATTCCCTTCTTTTACATGTCCCAAACTACTCTACCTCCTTTGGACTCCGCTCCTTCCTGGTGGCTGCTCCTCTATCGTGGAATCATCTGCCCATTCATATACGCCAATCAACTTCCCTGCCGTGCTTCAAACGCCAAATCCGATCCCATTTAAACAATTTAATTGCTTGACTTTTTCATTTTTGTTAGTGGACTTGTAAGCGTGCAGCTTGTACGCATTTGCCACTTTAAATAAATTTGTATTATTATTAAATTTGTGTTATTATCACCATCTTGCTTCTCTCGATTTGCCTACCATTTATTGTCGTGTTCAAATTCGTCTTCTTCTTATTGCTTTCCGCCTTGTAACTTTTTCTACTCCTACATTTCTCAACCTTCATTTTCTAGACAATTCTCGTCTTGATTACTGTTCTTTGCGTGTTAGTAGACTTGTAAACGTGCAGTTGGCATGCATTTGCCACTTTTATTTATTTAGTATTTATTTATTCAATTACAAGACTGTAGCCGTAGGGCTGTTTTGTCTTATCACATGAAAAAAAGAAAAAAAAATTGAAAAGAAAAAAATCAACATTCCTCCCAAGGATAACGATCCGGTATAGACTGTGAGTTTGTCTCGCACAGCCATTGCTCCATCCTCCGCATGAACTGCTGTCTACTCTGAATAGCGACCATATCCTCCGGAAGTAAGTTCCACATCCTCACCGCCCGGTGCGATAGGCGACTGATTCTAGACAGCTTCCCATGGTGCAGCGTTTTCACAGTCAAAGAGTGGCCCCGATTCGTATCACGTTTGTTCCGCTGGATACAGTTTGCCAGCCACCCATAACGTCCGAGTAACATATCTCTGAAGCATAAGATGTCGCTACACACTATCGCAGACCGAACCGACGGTATGCCTATCTCTCGCAAGCGATCCCTATAAGAATAACTACTCGGAAGACGACAGCACCTCGTCAACCTGCGAAGAACATTTTCTAAATCATTCAGCTCGCCTCGCGTGCACGGAAATGTTGCTGGTGTACAGTATAAAAGAATGGGCCTAATTATTGAGTTGTACATCACTTTAAGACAAAATACAGATGGGTAACGAAATAAATTATTTATTTTAATAAATTATTATTGTTGTAAACTAATAATTAAAGGTCATAAGGAGGAACTATAATGTAATCATGTTGTAATCCCTATTTTAGAACCAAAAGGGGCCAATTATATACTAATGTATTATTTGTTCTAATAAAATTGTACGAAAATACTTTACAGTAATCAATGACTAATCAAATCGCTAACGAAATATACACTCAACAAGAAAGTATTTGTAATAAATTCAAATTACAATATTGATATGGACATATATGAAATTCTTATAGATGACATATGGACTGCTTTCGTGGAGATATGCAACAGTATCACGTATAAATATTCTAGAATTTATACAAAATATGATAGCTTTTACGGGTATGTGGCAGTTCAGCTCCCTGAGATTCCAAATCATCGGCGAATGAGAATCATGATGGCAACGAATAGAAGCAACATTGCCTCGGATCATGTAGTTTATATACACCATTGGAAATTACCGTCATACAAAAAAGGTATCGCACAACATCCTCAACAGATTTTATACCACACCAGAGACTACTATTTAGATATTAAAGCACAGAAACAGCAGAATGTAATAATAGATAACAGCGGATTTTGTAGTAAGTTAAAATTCAATGACACATGTGGGCAGTTTAAAGATTGTGGTGGACCGTTTAGTTGTAGAAATGGAAGATGTGAATGCTATAATTTGAATCGAATTCCAGTAAGAAATGGGACGTATTGCGAAGCTATACCACCAGGTTATAAATCACATTTTGATAGAACACCAAAAGGTTACAGACATTTAAGAATATATCGAAAAGTATTCATGCCCATGATTTGTAATCGGCCATGTAATGAAACTGTAAGCTGTCCTAAAGGCATGAACTGTATTCTAAATAAGTGTAGATATCATGAGCATCAACAATCACCACTATGGAGACATTTTAAACGAATTAGACATAAGACAGTTAAAATCCATGGATTTAACGAATCGTGTAACGAATTTAAGGAGTGCGACAATAATTTTATTTGTTTAGACAACACATGCCAATGTTCTTCGAAAGACTACCTCCCCGTAAAGAGTGGTACAATTTGTGCTCAACGGATATTAACAATATTGTATGACGGTAGTTATGACCGTACTGGTTATTCAGTATTCAACAATCGTATTCGCAAATCATTTCCAAATTACGTATGTAAAAAAGAATGTAACCATGGAGGTGATTGTCCTGACGGAATGTACTGTGACAGTAATTCAAAATGCGTGTATGGTTCTGAACCGATAAGCTTTCTGTGGAATGAGCACATTCCTATACCAGCCAATGCTGTTCGAATTCACGGAATCAATGAATCCTGCGATGAATTTAAGGAATGCGATAATAACTTCATTTGTCAAGATAGAATATGCCAGTGCCCGTCTAATGAGTATTTTGCAATAAAAAACGGAACAATTTGTGTCCAGCGATCAATGACCAACGTTGCAGATGATAGTTATATTCCAAGCGGATACATGGTAACCAATTTACTGATTCGGAAAAAGTTTCCAAATTATATATGCAACAGGCAATGTACGTTTAATGATAGCTGCCCTGCTAGCATGTATTGTAAAGATACGTTGAATTGCGTGTACTCGCTCGAACCTGAAAATTATTTATGGGCAGATTATTTATCCATATCGTCAAATATTGTCAACCTGCACGTATTAAACGAGTCCTGTGGTGATCATAAATACTGCGATAATAATTTTACTTGTATAGCTAACAAATGTCAGTGCTTGCACGAATTTCTACCAGCAAATAACGGGACAACTTGTGTACCCCGACCATTGCTACTGCATCAGTCGAAGTACTATGTTGTGCCTGGATATTTCAACAAGGACCTTACTATGTATAAGTCATTCCCTTTATATGTGTGTAAAAAGTCATGCTTATCAAATCATAGTTGTCCAGGTGATATGCATTGTGATAACAGATCCGTATGCTCATATTATATAGGATCTAACATATATCACTGTCCCGACAATAAAATTTGTCCTATTGGAATGTTTTGTTTAAATCAAGTTTGTAATTACGGCAGTTTTCATGAGAATGTTTCATGGGCTGTGGTTTCTCATGAAGGGCATATTTCAGTCTATAATGTATACTGGTACGGATACAGACATTTGTGGATAGTATTTTTTTTGACTCTACTGACAACGCTAATTTGGCAAATGTGGCGGTCCCAATCACGCCCACTGTATTTTGCAATTTTTTTAGACAATGTTGAAATTATAGATGGTTTAATAACAAATTCTGTGTATGCTGAGCATGATTCCGATCTCGATTCATTTAGTGACAGTGAATCTTATGAAGAAAATAATAAAACTGATAAAAGACAATACCAATATGTTGGATTTTTAGATTAATTTTATTTAAATCAATATTTTTTTTGTTACTTTCGTTATTTTATAATAGTCAATAAATAAAATTAAACACCACATTTTTATTTAAAATGTTAATTAAGCGGTCTTTTTAATTTTAACATGTGGATTAACCAACAATTTTTTACTTCTTAAAAACAAATTTTTTACAGAAAATTTATTGTTACAAAATGAAACATTACCGATGCGATGCCAGTAAGATATAATTGGACGCCAAGTGATATTCCACACATATTCATTTGTGGAAGTGTAAGTAATACATCTCATGCGCTGTCATGCAAAACTGGGGGTCTTACTGCTATAAGACACAATATTATGAGAAATAACCTGGCAAAAGAGCTATTAAGTATATGCACAGATGTGACCATTGAACCTAATCTTCAGGCTGTAAGAGAAGAAATATCTTTCGAAAAAAGAAACCAATACACGCGATCGTGAAGCAAGGCTGCACATTGCCTGTTATGGACTCATTGGCGAAAGAATGGAGATATCCTTTATGGATGTTTGTATTTTTAACAATCACGCTCCTTCTTATCTAAATTCAGAATCCACATCGTGTTACAAATACCATAAGAACAGAAAAATTGCAAAATACACAGAGCTTATATCTTATATAGAACGCGCAAGCATTCATACCTATTGTGTTTGCTGTAACAGGCGGAGAAGGAAATATGGCTTCCAACCTCTTAAAGCTAATTGCAAGAAAAATTACAATCAAAATTAGTGTGCCATACAATGAATGCATAACTAGTTTGAGAAGACGAATATCTATAAGTCTCGTAAAGACTACTTCATTGTGTTTAAGGGCAACCAGATCATCTTTAGCAAGCAAAAGCTATGAACTTTGATCCACTTAGATTTTTTTATGATGTGTTTTTTTCTATATTTTATAAAAAAATATTATTAAAAAACTATTAACAAAATTCATATGACCACCTTTGGATTAATGAAAGTAATCCACCTTTGGATTACTGAAAGTAATCCAAAGGTGGTTCGCCGATGATGATGCTACTTTTGTAGGTACTATCGATGATCTCAAGCGTGTTTGGGATATTTTAACAAACATTGGTTCGGATTATAGTTATTTCGTAAATGAAGTCAAAACCCAGCTGTTATCTCACGTAGCAGAGATTGAGCTCAATCTATCGATAAAAGGTCATGCCTAAAAAAGCGCGAACGCAGATCCCTGTTACTGATCAAGAATCTTCAGCATCGGAATGCAATGATAGTTATACCAGCTTTGATGTTGGATGCGATTCCAAAGATTGTGATGTGTGGACACTTGTTCGTGTTAAAATATCCGACTACTCGGTGTATAAACGTAAACAGTTCAATTGCGGTTTTTGTACATCAGTACGACTACTACAGTTATCCTGCTCCTCTACTCCTGTATCACACACGACCACTCAGACCAATGCTGTTTTAGATGTTTCCCTCGCATCAACACCTGACTTCGCATCATATAATCCCATTATTGAACCTACTCTCTCACACACTCCTCGTTCAACTACGAACCAAACTTCCATTAACCTTCCTCATTATAACAAGGCTAACGGTAAAGCTTTTCATCTCGTACCTCCTCTTTACTATTCCTCCCCCAATCTAAATAAATCTCAAACTTATTTATTCTCCTCACGTACTTCTTACTCGACCTCCCCCGTATCACTTCTCAATAATTTACATTCTTCCATCAAAATCATTTCCAGCAACATTTCCAATCAACTGATTCAACACTCCATTCCTGTCACCCATGCCCCAACCTATCTTAATTCTCTTTACTCTACCTCCCACGTAACACTTCCAAATAATTTACATCCTTCATTTAAAATCATCTCCAGTCACATCGCTGATCAACCGATTCAACACCCCGCACCTGTCACACTTGCTCCAACCAATATTAATTCTCTATCAAGCACCCCTGTCATTTCCACTTCTATCTGCTCATCTGCCTCGACTCCTACCAGCTCTGTTCGTCCACCACTTCCACGAAATCGTTTTCCTTCGCGCGATCGATGCATTATCATATCTAATATCCTCAATGTCGCCTCGATGATGATGTATCTGCTTTCAGGTCTATCCTAGCAACCATTCTTCCTGATAATAATCCATCCCTCTTCAATAATATCGCTCCTGTATCCTTTATTCGTTTAAACAAATCCACTAAATTAATCATCTCAGTCCTCCACTCTTGAAAATCGTTTTCCGACATAGTTCACATGCGTCCTTGGTACTTTCCCAACGTTTTAAACTTCTTACCACTTCGTCTACTTGTCATATCTTTCCTGACCGCTCCCCTTCTGATATTGCCAAGCTCAATTTAGCTCGCATTGAGAAACATCGACGTGAAACAAACGGCGAGTCATCCTTATCTATACGTCAAATCAATGGAAATTTTCACGTTGTACACACAAGGCCAAAAATTCGATGGCGTCCCATCTCTCCCCCTTGTCTTCTTCGCTAGTCGATCTCGCTCCTAAGCATACTTTTCGTCTTAGTCTATTCAACACTCACTCCATTCTTCATAAAGCTGATATGCTCCTTGATATCTTCGATCAATTATCTATCGATATTCTCTGCATTACCGAATCCTGGCACTCTGAGTCCGACGATCTTGCTATTCGTCGTCTATGTCGCTCTGGTTGTTCTTTAGTTGAATCAGCTCGTCCAATTGCCTCTCATACATCTACTGCTTTTAACCATGGCGGTATAGTTGCCATTGCTCGTCACCCAATGTCTTTACGTAAAATTAACGTTAACATCCGTTACACCTTGTTCGAATTACTCATATGCAGATTATCAACTCCTTTCCCTCTGGAACTTGTGATTGTATACCGTCCAGGTTCAGTTGCCCCATCACGTATCTTCTTTAACGACCTTGCAGATCTTATGTCTCACTGTTCATTGTCTTATACTCCTTCTTTTGTTCTCGGTGACTTTAACATTCGTCTTGATCGCCCGGCTGACTCTGACTCTATCACTTTAACTAATCTTTTTTCTGATTTTAACTATAAATTACTTTCAACAAGCCCAACTCATATTCTCGGCGGTGCTCTCGACATCATTGCTGTCCCTATCTGCTTCAATGACTATACTTCCTTGTCAATTACTGATCCCGGTTTGTCCGATCATTTCCTTGTCACTCTTACTCTTACTCGTCCCCATCCTCCTTCTCCGCCTCCACCAATATCCACACCAAGTCGACCCTGGAAACTTCTCGATATCCCTATTCTCTGCACAGCCTTACTCAATTCTTCACTCTTTTCACTTCCTCTTAACTATCTCTCTCCCGATGATCTCTGCATTCTGTTTGATTCTGAACTTATGTCTATCATCAATAAACTTCTGCCTAGTCGAATCCGACGCTCTCAGCGCTTGCGCCATGCTCCCTGGTTCGATTCTGACTGTAGTCTTTCTAAGCGTCGACTCCGTCACTCTTTTCGTATGTATAAACGCTTTCTTAAACGTTCACCCAACTCACTCTCTCCATATATGTAAGCTGGGTTCCATAGGAACCCCAGCTTACGTCTCGACCTTCACACATACGAAAATCACTAAGTGGATGGCTTTAATCAGGCGACTATGCCAGGTGGCCGAAGTTGATCCCCATATCGCATATGTGGGCCTCACTAAATCTGTTCAGATGAAATGGAGCTACTACACTCGCGCTATACTATGCAAAGAGTCTGAATTGACCCAACTTATATTGATAATAATACAATAATTTATTTAACGTGGCAAATGCGTGCAAAATGCCCGCTTACATGACCACTAACAAACAAAGAAAAGAACACCAGAAGTCACAGATAATTAGTTAATTGTTGAAATGGAATTGGATTTGGCGTTTGATACACGGCATAGATGTTGATTGGCGGATATGAATAAGCAGTTGATTCCACAAAAGAGGAGCAGCCACAACGAAGGAGCGGATGCCAAAAGAGGTAGAGTAGATTGGGACATGTAAAAGAAGGGAATTACGGGAACGCAGAGCACAATACACAGTACGAGAATTGTCGAGAAAAGGAAGGTTGAGAAATGAAGGGGTATGAGAAGTTATAAGGCGAAAAGCAATGATAAGAAGACGAATTTGAACACGACAATAAATGGTAGGCCAATCACGAGAAACAAGATAGTGGGTTGTATGATCAAAACGATGAAGACGGAGAACTCGGACGGCAGCGTTGATGATGCGTTGTAAAGGAAGAAGAGTGGAATTTAGGTGAGTTGGAAAATAGACTAAAACAAAAGGATTTATTTTAACGTGGCAAATGCGTGCCAGCGCACGCTTACATGACCACAACAAAACAAGACTGTAAATCAGGTGTCGAGAAGGTGTGAACGGAGGAGGTGTTTGAATGTGATAAAGGAGGGGGCGCGGCGGACGTCGAGAGGGAGTTGATTCCAGGCGAGTGAGGCGGCGACGAGGAAGGATCGGAGACCGTAGTTGTTGGAGTAATTAGGAACGTGGAGTAAGAGGGTATGACAGGAACGAAGCGATAGCGAGGTGGGGCGAGTATCGTCTAAGAAAGGAAGGTTGATGAACGATGGGGAGCCGACAGCGATGAGACGAAAGGTAACGAGAAGAAGGCGGAGTTTGATGCGGATGTGGATGGTGGGCCAGGAGAGTTGGGCAAAATATGTGGATGTGTGGTCGAAGCGACGGAGACGAAAGAGCACTCGAACGGCGGTGTTGATTATTAGTTGTAGGGTTAGGATGATGAATTTTGGATTATTAGTTGTAGGGAAAAGAAGCGATGAAAGAAGAGACATACAAGAACGGAAGTCGATAAGGGGGCGGATACGGCGGATATCACGGAGAATTAAGTTAGATGAGCGGACCTTGTCACGGACGAAGGGTTTAAGGGAAAGGTGATCATCGAAATGGAAGCCTAAGAAAGTGAGATTGTGGACTATGGGGATGATCGATGAGGCAAAATATACAGTGGGAAAAGATATGTTTGGTTTACGGGGGAGGATCCACATTATTTTGGACTTTTCGGGGTTTAGAACGAGATGGAGATTGGAGAGACGTTTGTAGATAGAAGAAAGACAGTTGGAGGCAGAAATGCCGATATCGTGTATGCGATGTGCGGGTGCATGAGCATAGATTAGAATGTCATCGGCGTATTGCATAACCTTAAAGGAGTAAGGTTTGATAAACGGAGATAGATCGCCAAGCAGAAGAGAGAAAAGCATAGGACCTAGGACTGAACCTTGTGGGACCCCGCAAAAAATAGGGATGGGAGGGGAGGATGATGAATTAGAACAGACGCGAAAGGAACGGTCGGATAGATATGAGGCTAACCATGCTACGGAGGAGGAAGAAAATCCGTAATCATAACGAAGGCGAGAAAGGAGGACGGAGTGGTCGACAATGTCGAATGCGGAGGAGAGGTCGAGGGAGATGAGAACACTATATAGAGCCTTGTCTCGAGAAATGAGTAAGTCGTTGTACACTTTTATGCATGCGATTTCTGTCGAGTGATTAGAGCGGAAAGCGGATTGGAAAGGAGGGTACAGATTGGATGAGGAGAGATAAGCGTTGATTTGTATTAAGATGAGGCGTTCTAAGAGCTTTGAAAGAGTAGGGAGTAGTGAAATGGGGCGATAGCTAGAAGGAAGGGAGGGGTCGAGCGATTGTTTCTTAAGGAGGGGACGAACGATTGCGGATTTCCAGTGTGAAGGGAAGATACGACTGCGGATGGACGAGTTAAACAAGGTTGTGAGAAATGGGGATATCGATGAGCATATAGATTTTAATATGTGAGTAGGCAGGGGATCGGCAGGTGAGGTTTTGTTGGGCAAGGACATGAGGACAGATGATACTTCTGTAGGTGAGACAGGGAGAAGATGAAAGAGTTCCGGAAGGATGAGATTAGACTGGGCAGAGTGGGATAGGATGGAGACCGGGGTGTGAGAGAGCAACGTGGATACTTTAGTCTGGAGAAATTACGAATAATCATTGGCATTGATGTTGCACGGCGAAGAGGAGCGAGCAAGGATTGAGTTAAAAGTATGCCAGAGAGTCTTAGAGTTGAATGAAGTGATGATTTTATGCTGCCAGAAGGAGTTGCATTTGGTACGTAGTAGGTTGAGATGAGACCGGCGAAGAGCAAGATAGGAATCACGGAAAGACGGAGTGATCGAGCGGAAATCACGTCTGAGAGAGCGGTGATAGACTCGAAAAGCATGGCGGAGTCGACGCTTTGATAGTAGGCATTGGATGTCAAACCATGGGGCACGGTGCAAGCGACGGTGTGGGTGAGACTTGAAGGGCAAGAGAATATCGAGAGTGGATGTGAGTTCAGAGTCGAAAAGAAAGGCGAGATCGTGAGGAGATGAATATGTTATTGTGGGTAATGATAGAGATGATTTGAGTAAGGCAGAGCGGAGAAGGGAGAGGTCAAGATTTCTCCAAGGGCGACGTAGGATTGTAGGTGTGTGAGGAGGGGTGTGGTTGTGAGTGAGATCAAGGGTGATAAGAAAGTGATCGGATAGACCAGGATCAGAGATGGACAGTGAGGTGTAGGCAGCAAAATGATCGGGGACAGCGATGATGTCGAGTGCCCCACCAAGTATATGTGTGGGGGCAGTTGAGATTAGTTAGTAATTGTAGTTGGATAGAATGTTAATGAACCGGATAAAATCCGTAGAAAAGGGGCGGTCTAGGCGGATATTGAAGTCGCCTAGAACGAGTGAAGGGATTGAGGACAAATAACAATGAGAAAGGAGGTCAGCGAGTTCGGTAAAAAATAAGGCAGTAGGAGCTGATGAACCAGGACGGTATACAATGGCGAGATCTAGAGTGATCGGGTTAGAATAACGACAAGTGAGCAATTCAAAAGAGCAAGGACTGAAAGGGGGATTGATTTTGCGAAGAGACGCGGGGTGACGCGCGAATGCGACGATGCCGCCATGATTAGAGAATTTAGAAGGGCATGAGCTGAGGGGGCGGGCGGATTCGACTAGGGAGCAACCGGTAGAGAGCAGACGGCGAATGGAAAGGTCGTCGGAATCTGAGTGCCAGGATTCGGTGAGGCAGAAGAGATCGATGGATTGCTTGGTGAATAGGTTGAGGATAAGATCGGATTTATTGAGAATAGATGTAGTGTTGAGGAGACCAAGGCGGAAACCGTGTGTTGTGGCGAAAGAGTCTAGTGGAGAAGACACATACGAGGGATGGAGCGCCATCGAATTTTTGGACGGGTGTGGACAACTTGAAAATTTCCGTCTATGTTTCGGATGGAGAGTGATGTTTCGCCGTTTTCCTCGCGACGGCGTTTTTCGATGCGGGCTGAAGAGATTTGAGCGATTTCAGAAGGGGCGCGATCGGGGGAAATTCGAGTGGTTGAAGATGACATGAGTTTGAATCGTTGAGAGAGGACAGAAGACGCGTGAGAGCGATGCTTGAAAACAATTTTTAGGAGAGGGGCTGGGAAGGATTAGATTGAGAAGATTTGTTTAGACGGATGAATGCGACAGGAGAAATGTCCTTGAAAAAGGATGGTTTATCCGCAGGAACAATAGACGAGAGGATGGATCTGAAGGCGGAAACATCGTGGTCCTAGACGTGCTTGTGGAGATAAGGAGTTAGAAGGCGTGATATTAGTGACAATGACGCAACGATCGCGAGAAGCAAAGCGCTTCCGTAAAGGAGGACGACTGACGTGAGTAGGTGAGATCACGATAGAAGAGCTGGCAGTTGATGATTTGGAGGGATTTGGTTTGACGACGGGAGACATAGAGGATAATGATAATAAAGAGGGTGGCAAGCGATGTGAGGAAAGGTTATGAGTGGAAGGATAGTGGAGGTTGGTGGAGGTGATTTTGATTGATGGATGCAAGTTATTGAGAAACGAGACAGGAAGGACGGGACGTGGGGTGTCGGGGAGTGAAAATACATTAGTTGTAACAATTTGCGGCTCCGTCACTGTCTCGGTAGATTTATCATAAACTTGACAAAATCCATCTTGCTGCGATACAATTTGCGGCTCCTTCACTGTCTCAGTAGATTTATCAGAAATTTGAGAAATTCGATCATGCTGCGATGCCATTTCCAATTGCTCTAAGCGTTTTATTAAGAAGTTGATTTGTACAGAATCCGCAGTAGAACGGTGGCCCGTCACAAGTTTCCTGACCCAAAACACAATTATGTGTTACTGATGTCCAGATTTGACAGCCGCTAGCGGAGCATTCCATTGTATGTTCTCGAGGTTGCCGGTTTTATTGGTATCAACAGAGATTGCTCGCTTGGCTTTTGGTAGATTTTTCTTCTTGGCTCCCATTAAATGTAGGTTGCAATAGTTTACAATTTTTAAAACTGCGCTCCTTGTCTACTAAAATGCTCTTTGTATATAAAATAGGTTTAGGTTCTTCTTCTGTTGTTCTTCAGTTATACTTTATATATTAATTGTACGTAACTTTATTGTATGAGTAACTTTATTGTATGCCCTCTCCTTGCTCTCTCTCTTTGTAAGACGTGTAAGTAATGTATGCTATTTTATTGTATGTTTATTAGAAACCAAAATGTTTTATGTTTATTGACAAGTCTATATATTTTATGTTTATTTTCAAGTCTTGAGAAAATAAGAGAAGATATAAGAGTCATACAAGAAGGGAAATCGATCAATCTACGAACTTGACGGAGATTGCGGAGTATCAAGGTAGATGAGCGTACTTTATCTCTAACGAAAGGTTTAAGTGAAAGTCGGTTGTCGAAATGAAAGCCTAGGAAAACGAGATTATCAACGATAGGAAGAATTGTAGAATTTAATGATAGGGATTGAGGTTCGAAGCCGAGGCGTCGAGGTAGGATCCACATAATTTTGGATTTATCAGGATTCAGAGAAAGGCGAAGGGAAGAAAGATGATTGGAAATTGAGACAAGACAGCTGGAAACAGAAACACTAAGATCATGAATACGATAAGCAGGTGCGTGAGCATAGATGAGAATGTCATCAGCATATTGCATAACATTGAAGTTAAATTTATGAGAAATCGAATACAAGTCACCGAGAAGAAGAGAGAAAAGCATAGGGCGTAATACGGAGCCTTGTGGAACACCGGTCGGGATGGATGAAGGATGTGAGAGAGAAGAGTAAGAATAGACGCGAAATGTACGGTTTGATAGATATGAAGAAAACCATGATACAGTGGGTAAAGAGAAGCCATAATCATGACGAAGGCGATGGAGAAGAATCGAGTGATCGACGATGTCAAAAGCAGACGATAGATCAAGAGAAACTATGACACTACATAATTTATGATCGCGCGAGATGAGTAAGTCATTATAAACTTTAAGACAGGCAATTTTAGTAGAGTGATTAGAGCGAAAAGCGGCTTGGAAGGGAGGAAATAAGTTAGAGGAATAGAGATATGTATTAACTTGCTTGAGAATGAGACGCTCAAGGAGTTTAGAGAGGGTTGGGAGAAGTAAAATAGGACGGTACGAAGATGGTAGTGAGGAGTCGAGAGATTGATTTTTGATGAGAGGACGAACAGTGGCGCATTTCCAGATGGAAGGAAATGTACGGCTACGGATGGACGAGTTGAACAATGTGGTTAGGAAGGGTAAGATAGAGGAGCAGATATTTTTAAGCAAGTGAGTGGGAATTGGGTCAGAAGGAGAGGTTTTATTAGGTAATGACAGCAGAACCGAAGAAACTTCATCAGATGAAACGGGAAGAAGGTGGAATAGTTCTGGGAGGGAAGTATTTAAAGAGAAGAGTGGGTACAATGGGGCTACGGGTAGTAGGGAAAGTAAATTAGATAGCTTAGTTTGTAGATAAGAAGAAAATTTATCAGGATTTATATTACAAGAAGTAGATGATCGTGAAAGAATTGAGTTTAAGATTTTCCAATGAGATTTAGAGTTGGAAGATGACTCGAGTTGATATCGCCAAAAGATAGTACATTTAGTACGTATAAAAATAAAATGTGAACGGCGTAGAGAAAAGTAGGAATCACGGAGATTTGGAGGGAGTGAGTTGGGAGAACGTTTAAGAAAGCGATTATATACACGAAAAGAGTGACGGAGTCGACGCTTAGAAAGACTACAGTCAGAATCGAACCAGGGAGCATGGCGCAAGCGCTGAGAGCGTCGGAGTCGACTAGGCAGAAGTTTATTGATGATAGACATAAGTTCAGAATCAAACAGAATGCAGAGATCATCGGGAGAGAGATAGTTAAGAGGAAGTGAAAAGAGTGAAGAATTGAGTAAGGCTGTGCAGAGAATAGGGATATCGAGAAGTTTCCAGGGTCGACTTGGTGTGGATATTGGTGGAGGCGGAGAAGGAGAATGGGGACGAGTAATAGTGAGAGTGACAAGGAAATGATCGGACAAACCGGGATCAGTAATTGACAAGGAAGTATAGTCATTGAACAAGATAGGGACAGCAATGATGTCGAGGGCACCGCCGAGAATATGAGTTGGGCTTGTTGAAAGTAATTGATAGTTAAAATCAGAAATAAGATTTGTTAAAGTGATAGAGTCAGAGTCAGCCGGGCGATCAAGACGAATGTTAAAGTCACCGAGAACAAAAGGAGTATAAGACAATGAACAGTGAGACATAAGATCTGCAAGGTCGTTAAAGAAGATACGTTTGGGGGCAACTGAACCTGGACGGTATACAATCACAAGTTCCAGAGGGAAAGGAGTTGATAATCTGCATATGAGTAATTCGAACAAGGTGTAACGGATGTTAACGTTAATTTTACGTAAAGACATTGGGTGACGAGCAATGGCAACTATACCGCTATGGTTAAAAGTAGTAGATGTATGAGAGGCAATTGGACGAGCTGATTCCACTAAAGAACAACCAGAGCGACATAGACGACGAATAGCAAGATCGTCGGACTCAGAGTGCCAGGATTCGGTAATGCAGAGAATATCGATAGATAATTGATCGAAGATATCAAGGAGCATATCAGCTTTATGAAGAATAGAGTGAGTGTTGAATAGACTAAGACGAAAAGTATGCTTAGGAGCGAGATCGACTTGCGAAGAAGACAAGGGGGAGAGATGGGACGCCATCGAATTTTTGGCCTTGTGTGTACAACGTGAAAATTTCCATTGATTTGACGTATAGATAAGGATGACTCGCCGTTTGTTTCACGTCGATGTTTCTCAATGCGAGCTAAATTGAGCTTGGCAATATCAGAAGGGGAGCGGTCAGGAAAGATATGACAAGTAGACGAAGTGGTAAGAAGTTTAAAACGTTGGGAAAGTACCAAGGACGCATGTGAACTATGTCGGAAAACGATTTTCAAGAGTGGAGGACTGAGATGATTAATTTAGTGGATTTGTTTAAACGAATAAAGGATACAGGAGCGATATTATTGAAGAGGGATGGATTATTATCAGGAAGAATGGCTGCTAGGATAGACCTGAAAGCAGATACATCATCATCGAGGCGACATTGAGGAGAAGCAGATTCGGAAACCTCTAAATTAGATATGATAATGCATCGATCGCGCGAAGGAAAACGATTAGGTGATGGTGGACGGACATACCTGGTAGTAGTAGAGGCAGTAGAGCAGATAAACGTGGGAATGACAGGGGTGCTAAGTGAAGATTTAAGATAGTTTGGAGCATGTGTGACAGGAGTGGAGTGTTGAATCGGTTGATCGGAGATGTTACTGGAGATGATTTTGACGGAAGGATGTAAATTATTGATAGGTGATACGGTTGGAGCATGTGTGACAGAAGTGGATTGTTGAATAGGTTGAACGGAGATGCCACTGGAGATAATTTTGACAGAAGGATGTAAATTATTGAGAAGTGATACGTTAGAGGTAGAGTAAGGAGTACGTGAAGAGAAGAAAGAAGTATGAGATGTATTTAGATATGGGGATGAATAGGAAAAATGAGGTACGAGATGAAGGCCTTTACTGTTTGCATTGTTAGGAAGATAAAGATTAAGGGAAGTTTTATCCGTAGTTAAAGGATGAGTGTGTGCGAGAGAAGTTTCTAGAACGGGTTTCATAGATAACGAAGGAGTTAGTAAGCAAACGGATGACGACGATAGATTGGAGGATATGTTGTCGTTTGTTGATGTTCCATGTATAACAGTGGTCTGAGTCGACTGAGAGATATCATCAAGTTTATTTATTGAGCACAAATATGTTTTGTTAGCGTTCAGAACGTCTCCACCGTTTGAGTGGTCGTTCTTCATTAGCTTACCTACGAGGACAGCACAACGGAAGCCGCAGAGGAAATTCCGATTTGAAACGTTGTCCTTGTCAGTGAAAGGAATGGCAACGTGAGTCCAAACATTGCAGTTCTTGTTGTCGCATCCAATTTGCTTTTCGATGTAAGCTTCCTTGACGGACTTGAGTTGCTGGCCGACATTTTTAGTTAGCTTTCTCTTTGCCATAATAAAATGTTAATTAGTTAGTTATAATCAAGAATGCTTAAACTTCGTTAGTCTGCAAGTCGTTAGTTGTAAGTAGTTCGCGTTAGTTGTAAGTAGTCGTTAGTTGTAAGTAGGTAGCGGATGTCGTCGATGGTTGTCGATAAGTGTCAAGCGGATGGTTGTCGATGGTTGTCGTTAGTTGTCGTCGAAGGTTGTCGTTGGTTGTCGTCGAAGATTGTAGTTTGAATTAAAATCAAACTGGCAAATAGCAAAATATGATAAAACAATTTCAATTATTTTCTAATAAAGATGCATTATTCATACCCAAACACAACTAAAGTATCGAGATGTATCATATATATTTTATGTAAATATTTTGAGCAATATACTCTGATATTGGTTATGAAATTTAAAAATTATTTTTTTAAACAATACTTCCAAATATTTAAAAAAATGTAAAATTGAATATCGTCAAATATTTAATAGCATGGTTGATCAAATTATAGTATGTTATATAGCATAATAATTAGTTTATAATAGCAATACAAAAGTTTGTATTCGTGCTTAAAAATTTTGAGATTCTATAATTTTAATTTACTTTTTTGACGACAAATTAAAAAAAAACAAATTTTTCTGTGAATATGCATTATTTAAAGTTCAAACTTACCAGTCATGTCAAGATGTAAAATAAGTATTTTATGTGATTTTTTTAAACACAACGCTCTTATATTTGAGATTTAATTTAATTTTTATTTTCAAAAAAAATAAAATATGTTTTTTTAATACTCAACTTGATTTCTACAAAATAAAATTGACATAGTCGATACGCATATTTATACTGCTTAAAATAAGTCAAAAGATTTTTTATTTGCTTAGGAGAACCAAACCGAGAAGACCCATTCTCTGATTATAAGGGATGTACCAGCTAGTTTAAAATTGACATCCCCACACTCTAAAGCCTTCTGATCGCTTATGATGAGTTGTTAATACTTCCTGACTCTATTCTACTTACACAATCCTTAATTGACCCACTATTATACTGTATCAAAAACGGCCTCACTGTATACTTAAAACAACCCATTAATTCATCATTTCTTATAAATATCTACGCGTTTACCTTACCTCCAGATGATCATTTCGTATAATAATAACTCCTTTATTTAAGAACAAGCAACTATATTAGCTTGTAAAATAGCTAAGTCTATTTCCCAGCTATACGGTAAAAATAACCCTGAATTTAGTAAAGGAACCGCTTTTTTCACGTGTATGTTAGAGAGGATTACTTCCAATGGTATAAAAGGGACACCGTAAATCTTGCTTGCTAGATTGTATCCTCAATAAGTTTAAAATCAAATACTTGGAGCAATCCATAAATAATGAACAATAATATGCCAAGATTGACTTAATATGCGATTTGTAAACATACTAGAGATACTGAGAAGATAAACACTCTCATTTTAGTCTCCTCAATAAAAATAACCGCGAAGAACATTGTTTGACTAATTTGTTGAGGTGATCATTCCAGGATAGATCTTTGACAAGTAGAATACGAAGTATTTTCAAAAACCTAAGGCAACATTTTCGAAAGGCGGACACAACTAGGCAAGGAAAAAATTATAAATAACGAAAGACCTTTATTAGACATTTAAAAACACATTTCATTTTTTGCAGCATAGTGTAGGTAAAGTTTGAAATTAAAATTATATTTTTTCAAAAAAATTAAAATTTGAATATTTTTCAAGTAAGTGTTCGGATTAGTTAAAAATTATCACACAATGATAGCACATTATGTATCTACACCACATATAAGTTTTAGCTCGATACAACGTCTATTACGCCTCAGAGAAAATGTTCAATTTTTTGAACTTAAAAATATTTTTTCCTAAAAAATCGGTATGATAACCCATATTTTTTCATCTCACAACATCGAGCATCTATCAATTAACATTTACACAAAAACTTATGAATTGATTTATTCAGTATGTTGAAAAAAATTTAATTTTAATTTTTTAAATAAAAAAAATAAAATTTTACCATTGCCCTTGTTAGTAGTTTGTTTACCGCAATATTATTATAATACGATTACAAATCATATATCTACATTATTTTCAAGTTTAAGATTGATTTAACATGTATTACGTTGTAAAACAAAATTTAATTTTTTGAACTTCAAAGTACTTTTTAAGCACTTTGGTATGATACCCTATCATCATTTTTAACTTATTATTTCCAACTTACAACAAACCAACGTATACATAAAAAATTGGCATCATTACTTTATTATCTTGAATAAAAATAAATTTATTTTTAACAATTTTAAAAATTTTAAACGCTGATTTTATTTCTTCAATAATGAGAAAACTGAAATTATAATGTGTTTGAACGATTTTCAGATGGTTTGGAATCTTCACGCATTGATCAGCGAACCGCTTTGTGATGACAACGCATGTGTTGAATGGCTCAAAACGATATTTTAAACTGTAATTCAAATATGTAACAGGAAAGAAAAAACAGTTTTTAATAAATATCGGAGATGTCGCTTAATAATTGGTCGAAAAAATCAATGTTATTATGTCTACACCAATGTCTCCACGTGAATTCCGCCAAGTGCGTGCCGAGCTCGTCAGTTTTGTGCGAGTTTGTTAGTTGCCGTCGAAGGTGTCTCCAGTTACCTTCGATGCGTTGGGTATAGATACCTTTTTTGCGAGTGGTTTACAGTCTCGTGAACGAACCCAAGTTGTCCCAACTGTGAGTATGCAGCCCACAAATCAGTATGAATTGTTGTTCCTATTAAATTAGTAATTTTAAAAGATTTTTTAATAGTGGTAACCTATGGTGACGTTGTCTACAATAAAGGGGACTAATGAGGACGAATTGCGCAAATTGTCTTCACAAATTTCTAATCTACAAGTAATTAGTAACGGAAATTTTGAAAATCTATTTATACCTGCAATCTCCATTATCTTCAATTAGTCCCAAGACCCATGTTATATCACGCATTCGGCCTCTATTATATTTTCGTCGACCTATATTTTCAACCACACTGTTTTGTAGATTACATAGAAAATGTTACCATACCCAATTTGCATTCGTCTATTTGAACAATTCTACCAGGACCTCCCATTTTTGTACCCGTGGTTCGTCGAAACATTGATTCCATGCATACCTACCGCAAATCTAATTGTTTCCTCATATTTCGAATTATTATTAACACTCGCTCGACTCACTTCGCTGTCGATTTCGCTCAAATGAGTGTTCAGCTCTTTTGCATGCTTTCACATGCCCTGTATTATCTTCGTGGTCTTTAGAACAAGTCGACAAAGGAGGACTAGGAAATCGCCTAACTTTGATTGATGCTTAACATTTTTTGTTCTTGCGCACCGTTGCACTCATGGCCCGATTTCAAATTTCAGAATTCATCTATAACAACGTACGCTAAATGTTCAGACGCCGGATTTCTGATTTCAAGTAATTGATTTAATTTATTAAATCAATTACTTGGCAAACTCGGAAGACTATATCGCCTTTATCATCGAGCAGTGAGGCTTTGGAACAAACTTCCAGAGAATATCGTCATTATATCAAATAGAGTGAATTTCAAAAAAAAACGCTAATTACATGGCTTTGCACAGATTCTAATTTCAATATAGTGTATCCGTATTAAGTTTTTGCTGACATAAAATTGGTTTTACTGTGAGGAGGCAAAACAGCTTCATGGCTATAGTCTTGTATGCTATTTTTTTAATATAATAATTTATTAGGATCCCTCAAATGAACCTTAAAACATTGTAAAATTGTCCAAGAAAATGAAAACACTGTCAAATTATCAGTCATTAGGATCAAGATCTTGACATTGAGACCGGTTGCAACAATGTGGAGCGAGGTGATCTGAGGCTCATAGATACGCCACGCATGACGATACAACCAATTGTTCTTCGCAACCTTGCAATTTCGGCGGTGTATGAGCTGTAGTTTTTCAGAGCTAGCTTACGTGCAATACCTTGGAGACAACGGTTAGCATCGACACCAATACCTGACCAGCATGACAAAATGAATGACAAGAAAATTGAATGTTCAATTTCGCGAATTCTTTCTTCGTATTTTGCTATTTTTCGTGCTTGGTGGAAATCAAACGATGAACTTGATGATCTGGAGGCATTTGAGGGCGCATGTATGTTAAATATACATATATCCAAGAAAGTGCGCTGGGTAGTACCTCCAAAAAGACCATTACATACTATGTATAGGCGAGCACACCTGTCCGTAGTTGTCCTCGATGCTTGAAAGGTGACATGTGAATTGAGTGGTTGAAGTGATGGCTCGATCTGCACGCCGGATGATACTTTTGTAATTTCCTTAGCAACATAATCACGTACACAAGTATGTCTGACGGTCGGAGGTAAACATGTTTGCATTACAGAGCGTGAGATAAGGAATTCGGTTGACCACATGAGCAATTTTTGGGAACGTATCTGACGATCTGTCCGTACCTAGCGGCAATAGCGTCTTTAAATACTGTGTTATTCAGTACTGCGCCATTCGAGTTCGAGGGATAAGCCGTGAGCCAGGCAGAAGCGCCGCTAACTGTTGCATGATCCAATGCGTTTTGTAAGTGCTCATTCAATTCAGAGTAGATTGACTGTCTGTGTAATTGAAACTGGGCTTTATTTGACTGTGAAAACGTTGATCGGCAAATTGATTGTTGTTCCGAAATAACTTCGAAATCCAGATTGTTTACAAAAGGTTGGCAGAAAGTAAGCGACCTATCATAGTTCGTCTTCACAGAGTTACATGGGTCAAATATACCTAATCAGCCCAAACTCACTGGCAGTCTGACTAGCGCTCACAATATGTTAATCGGTACGGAATCGATCATGAATACTCTGTCTATTTGAGAGCGCAGTTCATCCTTTAGTTTCTTTAATCAGAGAGGGTCACATGATCAAGTACGTTGCACATAAGTCCAATTGTGTTGAAGTGATTTGGTTAAGCATGCATAAAATGTCTGCAGATCAGACTCGCCTATCTGGCATACATGCTTAAGCTTGTGTTGAATCTCCGATACCTTCGAACAAACAAATCGTGAGACAAACTCTTCAGTACCAATAGGAGCGCCAAGAACAGACACACCATCATTTGTGATTTCAACCCCTAATGAGTGGAACAATTCATACATTCTTTGGTGAGTGAAGCCGTTGACAAATGCCTTGCATTTCTTCGGATTAATATGAAATCCATATTTTGGACCGATGTCTTGTATGTTATAATAATAATGAGAGAATTTATTATACCTCTTTGCCTTTCGGTACTGGGTAAACAAAATAAATACACCAAAAGTTTATCAATTTTATAAGTTGTATTTCAAAATCTTCTCCTACTGTCAATATCAGATAGTGACAGATTTTTCAAAATTGGGCAAGTGAAGATATGCAGGTTAGATGCGCATTCATTTTTGCAAAGAACACAAATGCACAAAGAGCACCGTGCATGTACTGGAATTCTAATAGCGCAGAATTTATCGTGATATCCATGGACAGATGCTCTCCAGATCAGCGGTCTTTTCCTTGCACAGGGTTCTCTCCATTTAGTCTGTAAGAATGCCGGAGTAAGATAAAATTCAGAATCCAATGAAGTCGTCTTTCGAAAGAACATGTTCAGATTAGTAGTAAATGATGCAGTGTGTTCAAGATTAAATGTTGAGCAGATGTATTTAGAGCAAGGTTCTAACGATGATAGTATCGCTATAACCGATGAAGAACATTTTGGTGAGACTCCAACAATTCGCTTCACGAATCTCCATTGACACTTGTCCAACTGCTGAAAATTGAAGGGACTTAAATCCGACCAGATAACTGGCAAAGCATATGAAACTATGGGAAGCAACATACTTCGAAAATACCGGAGGGCTCCTGAGAAAGATAAAGAACCTAAGTTTTTTGCATAAGAGGTTGCTACAACTAATTTCGAGGATTTACGATGTAGATGTTCAGTAAATGACCATTTCGACGAAATTAATACTCCCAAATAATTGCAACTGTTGCAGAATTCTAAATCTACATTCCCTATTCTCAGCATGTCACATCGACGCAAAGGTCCATCTAACCGAAATTTAAGGGCTTTCGATTTATTTACATTCACCGTCAACTGATTTGATAAACAATAGGATGACAGTGCATCTAACGCACTTTGAGCGGATAAAATATATTTGACTAATATTACTAGATCGTCGGCATAGAGGGTACAAGAGACTTTATTCGATGCATGACGAAGATGCATTGGCAAATCCATAACAAAAAAGAAAAATAATATAGGGCTGAGTTGATCTCCCTGTAAAACACCGCGATTAGCAAAAAAGAAATCAGAGGTGTTGATACCATCAGATACTTTAAGGCGATTAGGCTGAAGCACAGAATAAATAAGATACAAAAAGGGACCACTAACGGACACTCTGGTGGAAAGTTTATCAAGTAACAAAGGACGATTCACTGTGTCAAATGCTCGCTCAAAGTCAACAAAAGTAGCATACAACGGTCTACGATTAGCGAAACAATTGGTTACTTCGTCACGGACATGCTTTATTGCATCGGACGTTAACCTTTTCGTGCGGAATCCATACTGCTCCGTAGGTAAGAGATGCTCGCGACACTTAATAAGGTGCATATACATTATCTGAGTCAATAACTTATAACTGTGATTCAATATCGCAATCCCCCTGTACGTATCCAGTGAATCATAGTCACCTTTACCCTTATGCAGGATCTTAATTACACCGTCGCGCCACGAAATCGGAAACGGATGACCTGCAAGAAGTAGATTGAAAAGTTCTGTCCAGTAGTCTATCAAAATATCGATAGTCGACTTTAACTGTTCTACGCATAATTGATCTAACCCGGCAGCTTTATGATCTTTTAAGATTGATAGGGATCTTACGACTTCAAATGGCGTAAAAGGTAAATTCAGAGGATCTGAACCGTATATTGAATTTATGCATGAAACTGAAGATAAACGTACAGGCATGTCTTCTAATATTGAATGGCGCAAAATAGATTGGAAGTGTGATTTCCAATTTTCTATTTGAATCCTGGAAGATGTTCCAATGTTAGCTTTCTTAAGTATCCACGGTGTCGACTCCGCCTTAGACAATTCCCGTCGTTCAATCTCTAAACGTCGTTCTCTACGATACATCGATACTAGTTTAACGTAAAGCCTACGTAAATCTACAAAATCTTTCCTTACCGTTAAATCGAACCGATAACTTTTATTTAATTGAATTAAATGTTGCTGGAACTGTTTAAACCAAGCGGGTTTTACTAGGTATGAGTTTTTTTGGGATAATCGGATTCATATCTACAAGCCGATAGAAGGGTGGAAATTACAGAAGTAATGCTGTTCCCCAGTTCTCCTGATCTATGGAATTTAAAAGCTAGATTTATTTGACTATAATCAATTGCTGAAGTACATAATTTCCTGCCTGGTTGACGGGGCAAATCTATTGATTGCATGTTGCATATGCAATCGAAAATACGCGAGACATGTTTGTGTTTACGAACTAACGCCCATTTTGAAGATAGTTCTAGCCCTATATGTCTTACATGCACGTTAGTAAATATGATGTATATACAGCTTTTACCTGTAGAAGATTCGTATGACCAATTTTCATTAAAGACGTATAACTTTAGATTTATAGACTTTAAGTAATTGACAAGAATTTGCAATTTTCCTGTGATTGGACTGGTGAATCTTGCATTAAAATCTCCTGCGATAATTATTGGGACTGTGCTGTTTAGAGTTGAAAGAAGCTGAGAAATTTCGTCAATTATATCTGCCGCGGTAAGTGTGGGTTTGAAATAGCATGCGATAAAAGTGATGACAGGTGTTTCAAGCAGTATAGAATTCAGCAAATACCTACATTGCCAATCCCTGAAGGCCCTATTTAAACCTAAAATTATTCCACCCGCGGGGCGACCACGAATGCCCAATAAAGCAGGATTGTCAAATGTATAAAAACCAGGTAAAGAATAATTATTAGTAAACATGGTCTCTAATAGTACCACAACGTGAAAGGTATCGAACCAGGATTTAATACCTTGCTCAATCAAAGACGCCAAACCTTCCACATTAAATAGTAACAGTCTAAAAGACTTGTGGTGCTCACAAACCTGACTACCACTTCTTGCAGAAGAGGATAGTCATATAGACGACCCATCCATTAATGAGGAATTAACGGGTGTTGTGCCTACCTTTCCATTATTCGGTCTACGAACAATTTGAAAATTTCTAATTATGTAATTACTATTTGGGTTTGCGAGTCTTTTCTCTTGTAGCTGTTTGCGCAGAAGCTGATTGGCAACACGCTCTTCGGGGAAAAATCCGGCATGATATAAACATTCCTAGAACGATCAACTTTTCTCAATTTATAAGAGTTTGATAAAACGTTGCTGGCCGTTACCTCGTCCGTTGAAACTAAAGTCCACGGAGGAATGTCTGTTCTTTTGGCTGGAAGTCGATTGACCTTAATTGAAAATTTGCAGTTATTTGAATACCTACAGAGGATAAAATGTCTCTAACACTAGCTTCATCATCCGCTGTATTTGGTAGATTGCGTATAATAAAATTTGACGAACGCAAAGCTGATTTTTTGCAACTGTTAATGATTTCCAACGGGGAGCAGATACTTGATTTAATATTAGAAGTGGCAAGGATAGAACGCGTTACTTCTCTACGTACTACACTTGCGAAACTACGATTCTGAAATGGAGAGGGTTTGTGAGATGATAGATTTTGAGAAAGGTTAGAAGATATTTCCTTGGATTATGCTAATTTTAGTTCATCGATCTTAGCCTCCAAATTGCTAATAGCAACATTCGCCTGTTCTAAGGATTGTTCTATAGTTGTAACGCGTTTTGCAGCACAAATTCCGCAGATGAATCGCTGAAGAAAGAAGTCTCGAGATACCCTAAGAGGAAACTTGACAACAGTATATAAAGAACAGCCAAAACCGTCACATTTTAATTCAAATGACACGTACTCGCTAGAATCATCGTGACTTAACGGAATGGAATCAAGCTTATCTACGCTACATGCAGTATGCTGAGACAAGTATGCAGATGTGGGAGCGTCAATAGAAGAATTCGCACGGTTGGAACACCTGCTACTAGGAAGACAATCGACACAGAGTTTGTCGGACTTTGCACATAAACAGCTTTTGCAAACAGCATTTCGACCATTGCATTGGCAACAGTGAGAAGCAGACATTTTTCTTTTGTAATTAGCTTGAACAATGATTGCTGCTCGATACTCGTCGCTCGAAGGTTGTCGTAAGGTTGTCGAAGGTTGTCGTAAGGTTGTCGATGTATGTTATTTATTGTAATAAGCTGGAACCGTCTTTGGTTCTTTTGCTCGCTCTCTCTTCTTTTGCTCGCTTGTATGTTATTTTATTGTAAGAATTTTAATAACATACTTTTTTTCTAATTTTTTTTTATTTTTTTTTAATTTTTTTTAATCAATAATTTTTTTACAATAAAAGGTTTTCGCAAATGGGCCTGCAATTCACGAAACTAATTCATTAATTATTTTTAAATTTTCGATCACATCTACATTCTTTACACCGTGCTGCCTGACCATTACAAGTGCAGCATAGAGGGCTACATGTAGGCTTACCGCGAACCATTAATCGGCTGTTGTATAATTTCGTTGTTAGGATTTGTATGTTTTTATATATTCGATTGTATTTATTATTATTATTATACATTCAACAACATACGAGCATTAGCTCAAATAGCTGGCTCACAATAAGTTCGTAAATAAATTAATTAGTTTTTAAAATAAGGAAATGCAACACGAAACATTGCTTGATCCATTCGTAGTCTTCTTTTAAAAGCACTAAGTGAACTGCATCCAACGGTGTCTGCATCAAGGTTGTTCCACAGCTCAACAATTCTTCTATCAAATTGCATCGCGCCCAATTTCTGTACTCTGTTTCTTCGAATAGTTAAAGAATGACCGCGAAGAACATTTGAACAACGTAGTTGAACCCTACTCCGAAGAGGGTGATGAGGACGTTGGAATAAATGCCAAACAAGGCACATATCCATGTACCGACGGGTCCATGTGACGGTCTCAAGTCCTAATGATCTCAGTCTGTCTTCATAAGGCAGCGACGCCAACGTTGGTGCTAGCTTTGTTGCCCTGCGAAGTACCCTCTCTGATTTCTTATGTTCATGCACAGTACGTGGGTATACAACCGGAGCTGCATATAAAAGTCTACTCAATACATGTGCTAAAATCAGAGGCCGAAGAGCAGTCGGATTAACGCGAACAAACGCGCGTCGAATCATACCTATCATTTTATTGGAGTTGGCACAAGCTTGATCAGTGTGCTTTTTGGTTGATAAATTAGAGGTAACCCATACTCCTAAATCTTTGTAACTATCGACACTTTCCACAATACAGTCCTTATATGTGTAACAAGCTGATGTTAGTTGCTTGCGAGCATTACCAATAATACGCATGTGTTTGCATTTCGAAACATTTATCACAAGCTTGTTTAACGCCGCCCACAACTCCAAATTATCTATGTCAGTTTGCAAATTATCAACATCCTCACATGAATGTATGCGCCGCCATATTTTTAAGTCATCTGCATACAAACATGATCGAGAGCGAATGCACCCAGGCAAATCGTTAACATAAATGCTGAATAAAAGCGGACCCAAAACTGAACCTTGAGGTACTCCAATATGACATTCTCTAGACACAGACAATGACCAATCGACAAGTACTCGAAAGCAACGATCACGAAGAAATTCTCTAATCCAATCAACTATTATGTTTGGGAGTCCAGTATTGACAAGTTTCTGAAGAAGTAGACCATGATCTACTCTATCAAAAGCTTTAGAAAAGTCGAAGAATATAATGTCTGTATCGATATAATGTGTCTTATTCGCTGTCCAATCAAGATGAGCATCAAGCAAATTTGAAACAGTTGAATAACCCTCCCGAAATCCGTGCTGATTAGGGACTAAAATTTTTCCTACACGAAAAAACTCAACCATGTAGCGATGCACAAACCTCTCCAACACTCTACAGCAAATGCAGGTAATGCTCACCGGCCTATAATTCTCGACGGAAGAGCGATCTCCCTTCTTGAAGTAGGGAAGAACAATTGACTGCTTCCACACATTAGGAAGAGATCTTTCTAAGATTGACTGGCGAAAAATTGCACAGAGAGGAACGCAAATTGAGCCTGCTAATCTGCGCAGATAAACAGAAGGTAGTAAGTCACAACCTCTTGAATTATTTGCTTTTAGACGGCGTAATTCGGAATAGACTTTAGCTGGCGTTATCAAATTGACAAGGTCCAACTCAAGACACGTGTCAGAGTAAGTGTTCAGCACACTAGATTCCATACAAAAAGTTTAATGTTCATTTGCGGGCTCTACTGAAGTGCAATAGTGTGCCGCAAACTCTTCAGCTAGGTCATTCGCAGAAATGTCTTAAAAGTAGTGACAAATCGAAGAATCAACAGCTCCCCTTATATTATATATTGTAATCACTTAATCGATTCTTATAGCTCTGCTGTACCGGTGTTCCTTGTACCGGTTTTTTTGCTGTACCGGTGTTTGTAAGTAGCTTTAATTGTATATTGTAATTAGTGTAATTAGCTCCAATCGATTTGTATGTATAATAGATATGCATGTATAAAGAATTATTGTAACGATTTGTATGTATAAAGAATTATTTTTTTTTAATAATCAATAATTTTTTTACAATAAAAGGTTCCCGCAAATGGGCCTGCAATTCACGAAACCAATTCATTAATTATTTTTAAATTTTAGTTTGTGATTTCTCTATAGTTATTTTGATTTCCTTCTTATCGTGAAGGAAACCGCCTTTACTATCTTGATTGAGATACCGCTTCTTAGTTTTCTTATATATTGTCCATACATATCTGAATTTCTTGCTGCCATCCGAGTTGCAATTTGCTTCAACACCTGGTTTGCGATATATCCAATACCTCCTACGGTCGAAAAAATTAAAGGATGAAAAGATCCTTTTTCTATCTTTGCTATACGTTCCGCGTATTTCGCATTCTTCCTATTTTCGTGGTATTTAAATGGTTCCTTTACCCGTTCTGAAGAATATGATGGTGCAAGAGTATTAAAACAGCATATGTCCATAAAGGACCGCGCCAACATATTTCCATATAGTCCATTACAAGCTATATCTGCACGTGCATCTCGATCTCTAGTTGACGTTGTATTTTCGAATACTATCGTATCAGGGACACTTTGCAGAATAGGTTCTTTTTCCACACATGAACAGCACTCCTTCAGTGATTGATGTATATGCTCCGATATAATTTCGTGACGTATAAAATTGAAACCACCTGTTTTACATGATAGAGCATGTGCTATATCTGCGGATTTTCCACAGGTACACAAAATTGTGTCATCCCCCGTCTTCCAAGCATATCTTACCTTTAAGGCGTCATGAAATTCATGTGAATCCAAAAAACCATCCGATGTATATTTGTCTGAGGTTAACCAAGCGGAAAGCCTATTATGCTTGCTTGTGACAAAACTGTATTAAGGTCTACACTGGAGCTTTGAATTAGTTGTGACCTTATGTTCTCATATCTTCTGTTGTTTGATTCTCTGATCTGTTTTCCTATTTTTTGTTGATGTTTGTTTAATTCCTCTCCTGTTATTCCATCAAAATAAGGTTGACACATTAATCTAGAATTTATGTAGGACCATTCATTTTCCATAGTACTATTACGGATTCCCAAACCTCCATATTTATATGGTAGCTCTATAATGGTTCGAGTTTCATCATCCATCCCATCTATACCTAGGATACACTTTAATGTCTCATTTGATAATTTATACTCGAGAGGTTTTAACAATTCCCTACTAACCTCTGATGTTCTCAAAAGATAATTCCATTGATGTTGAAAAGCTCTCGACAGTAATAAGTATGCGGCGAATGAGTTTTCCATCGATATTTGCTCTAATTTCTTTATCTGCATTATCCAATCGTCAACTTTTAATTTTGTTTGATTTTCCACGTACCCTTTTGTGCCTACCAAACTGCCCAGATACTTGACCCCATCAAACCTTATTTGAACTCCATCGTCCCGAATTACCCTAGGAATCTCAACACAATTTTGAGGTGTTAATAATATGCACTTTTTTGAATTAACATTGTATCCAAAAGAAGGTCAACAACGCTTTATCTCATTCCACACATTCTCTATATATTCAATATTACAAGCAACAGCTGCGACGTCTGCATACCATTAATGCAACGATTTCGGAGCAGACTCTCTAAGCTTGGCAATTAATGGCATTGTTGCCGCCGCATATGCAGCCATCGATAGAGGATCACCCTGGGTGAATCCCTCTGCCGCCTTCAAAATGATTCCATCTACCGTTAATATTGATCCCTCGTTGCCATACATATTTTGAAGTACATTGGTCAATGCGGGGCATATATAAGGCATGTTATGGATGGATAGTGATCTGTTTAAGGTGTTAAATGCATTGGCCGCATCAATTATTAATATGAATTTATCATTTGAAGTTGACATAGAGTTTCGTACTGCATGAATCGCAAATTCAATTCCGTCACGTTGCCCAGCACATAATTGTTCAGTTCCGCATACATTTATTAGATCTTCCTTGATATGTGTTAATATAACCTTACCAATAATTCTACGTATAGTCTCACCAACCCCAATGGGTCGAATTCCAGGATTCTTATTTATGGGAATAAGACGACTGACAGTGTAAGCACATAGATCTTTCGAATCCAAAACTTCCGTTGCGATTTTCACGGCGAAATCCCTCAAAACATTTACCAAACATCTCGATTCACTTCCAAATGCCATCAAAAATGATCTCCATGCATCCGCATCCACACCGGAAGGACCAGCTGATCCGTGAGTTCGTCGTGCCGCTTTTATTATATCTGAGTCATTTAAACTAAAATATCTTTTTTTCTAATAATTTTTTTTGAATTTATTATTTTAACATTTCAACATAACATACAATTTTGGTTACCCGCAAATGGGCCCTTATTAAAATTGTTATTATTATACATTTTCATTAATGTTAGTTTGGCGAATCATTGAATATATTCGCTTGACTATTGAGTTTTCGGATTGATGCTCGTCGAATCGCCAAGGACACACACTTTGCAAGGATGAATGATATGTCGCTCCGAAGTTTAGTGATGCATTTGTGATAGGGTGTATTGTGTTTAACCGCTTGTTGTCTTGCGATCTGTCGTAGTACTCTGTCTGCACTGGGCCCTATGCTTCCTAGCGCCGAAAACGTGAGAGGGTGAAACGCAGAGCACTCGATCTTTACTACTCTTTCAACATATTTAGTTCGTTTTCTATTCTCATGATAGTTATGTGTGCTATTCATCCGTTGGGCATACGATGAGGCAAGTGGATTAAAAACACAAACGTCCATAAAGGACCGCTCCATCGTTGTTCCGAACAGATTATTGCACGCTATGTCTAATCGAGCCGACCTGTCTGTGGTTGTATTCATGTTGTTGTCAAATGTCATTAAATCTGGTACTGATAGGAGTATGGGCTCAATAGCAACATTGACACACACATCTCGAAGTGCTACCGCGATATTGTCTCTTATTGTATTATGTCTTATAAAAGGTATTCCACCAACTTGACATGAGAGCGCATGTGTAATATTGAAATTATTTCTACAAATACATTTGGATGGTGTGTTTATCGTTGCCCAATTATATCTTGCAGCCAATGCGTTTTGAAATTGCTGCTTGGAAAGATGATGGCCTTTAGAATGTATTGGCAATGAACTCAACCAAAGCGATGATCCTCTTGAAGACGTGATGTGGTTTAGATTACTCCTTTCGGTATCGCTTAGATATTGCATTAGATGTTTTTGTGTGCTACAATTGTATTCATTGTTCTCTATTCTAATTTGATTTGCAATCATATTCTGTGCCTCCTCCCAGTCACTTGCCGATTGTTCTGCTAAGGGGGTACACATCCGCAAGGAATAGCTATATTCAATGTTGTAAGGAGCACATGCTTTACTAGGATTCAATACGCCTAGTCCACCCATGCTGATTGGTAGTTCAAAAACTTCACGCATCGTTTGCTCCACGTCGGTCTTTCCAGTAATCTCTGGTAACAGACCATCAATGACTTCGCAAACCAAAGGACTAAACCAGTGTGACTCAACAATGCAGGTTCTCAGTAAATGTTTCCACTTGAATTGAAGGCTCTTTGTAAGTAAGACGAATGCAACCTGGCCATCCCACTTTGCAATGTTCTTTATAATTTTGACTTCCTCTATCCAATACTCGACCAGACGTTTAACTTCGAATTCGATAAATTCTTGATTGCCTATATAGCTGCCAAGTAGTTTTATGCCGTTTGTAATTACTTGAACTCCACGGTCTGTAAAATATTTGTCTTTGTGAAGATGGTTTTCGCTGTGTATTAAGATTGTGCATTTGACAGGATTAATGTGATATCCATATCGACCGCTTATATCTTGCAAAACATCCCAAAGTTTGGTTAAATCACTATATGTACCTACACATGCGCCATCGTCTGCATACCAATGATGAACTATTCCAGGAACTAATGTCTGTAATTCTTTAATAAGAGGAAGAGAAGCAGCGGCAAATGCGGCCGTGGACAAGGGATCTCCCTGAGTAAAACCTTCTTCCGATATCAAAGTGTCGCTCTCCATAACTAGCTGTGATCCTGACGAATAACAGTTGGACAGTATCGTATCTAGAGCTGGACATATTTTACTCATATTTTTCAATGCTACTGATCTATTTATGCAATTGAATGCATTCTTGGCATCTAGAACGAGGATGCATTTATCTACTGAACACTCATATGTTTTTCGGATTGAGTGAATTGCGAACTCTAATCCACAACGGACCAGCACATAGTTGTGTCACACCTGCGACACTAACTAAGTCAGCACGAATACGCTGCATTAGCGATCTTCCTACGATTCTACGTAGCACCTCTCCAATTCCGATAGGGCGTACACCTGGGCATTTGTCTAGTGGAACTAATCGGGATACTTTGAATGCCTCAATATCTTGATCGTTTACCCGTTCTGAAGCGATCCGAATGGCGAAGTCGCACACTTTTTCCGCTAATATAACAGACTCGGCTCCAAATCGTGTTAGCATTGCTCGCCACATATTGGCATCCAATCCAGACGGTCCCGCTGACCCATGTGTTTTGTGAGCAGCCTTAAGTATGTCTTTCGGAGAAATACTCGAGAACATTATGTTGTGGTGATCAACACAGCCTTCCAAGCAATCTTGAAGAATGCATTCTGTTTCTAAAGGAGCTTGGGGTGGATGTAAACTTTTTAATTTTTGAAGCACGCTTTCTCCTCCAATATGTTCAGACGTATCTAAGATCCTTGTATTTTTTCCTGCTGACTTCACGAGCCTTGAAGCTTCTTTGAGTTTTCCATTGATTGTAAGCTTTATTATATTATGCTCGAGTGCTGAATCGCCAGCTCTGATAATTCCACTCTTCGATTTGCTATTGTTTTGCAAGAATCTTGCTTCTAATAATAGTTCGTATTTTTTGTCTTCTTGCCACATTTGTAGGCGTCTTGTAAGTGTCTTCCGAATGAAGCTAGTCTTTCGCGATGTAACTCTCTGAAGGACTAGTTGACAGAAAACTGTTATTGTTTTCAGGGCCAAGCGCGATTCCTCTGAGTTTGTGTTAAACGCATTCAGCAGAGAAGAAATCACTGAAATTACTTCCTTTGAGCTGTTACACAACGGGAGGTTTAAGAGACGTGGTCGCCAATGAATTACTTCATAATAAATGTCGTCTATCGTATTGGGTACATTTACATTTTTGGAAGACTGAAACGAGCTTGGATGAGTGATTGAGCTGATAATTGCTGGATCAGGAGTGTTTTGTTGATCGATTGTTGATTGGGCGAAGGTGGTCTTGCGTTGACAGTTTAGAGCCGAGCAATTAATGCAGGGCTTATTTGCTTTGGCACATCTGCAACCTTTACATTTTGCGGCCGCTCCATTGCACGAGCAGCATTTCAGCGTGGACGAAGGAACCCCTCGAGGCATGACTATCTTCGTAGCCCTGTGTTGGGTCGTTGTCAGAGCCCTTGAATCCCGGGATGACTAATTTTTTCTAATAATAATAATTTATTGTATTTTAAATTTTGCTCAGCCGAAAGGCGAAATGGGAAATAAATCGCTGCATTATTATTAGTATAAATAATTCTTTATAAGAAAACTAAGAAGCGGTATCTCAATCAAGATAGTAAAGGCGGTTTCCTTCACGATAAGAAGGAAATCAAAATAACTATAGAGAAATCACAAACTAAAATTTAAAAATAATTAATGAATTGGTTTCGTGAATTGCAGGCCCATTTGCGGGAACCTTTTATTGTAAAAAAATTATTGATTATTAAAAAAAAATAATTCTTTATACATACAAATCGTTACAATAATTCTTTATACATGCATATCTATTATACATACAAATCGATTGGAGCTAATTACACTAATTACAATATACAATTAAAGCTACTTACAAACACCGGTACAGCAAAAAAACCGGTACAAGGAACACCGGTACAGCAGAGCTATAAGAATCGATTAAGTGATTACAATATATAATATAAATACAATCGAATATATAAAAACATACAAATCCTAACAACGAAATTATACAACAGCCGATTAATGGTTCGCGGTAAGCCTACATGTAGCCCTCTATGCTGCACTTGTAATGGTCAGGCAGCACGGTGTAAAGGATGTAGATGTGATCGAGCAGGATTGAAGTGATACAACTGTCGGGGACAGCATTGTTCAAACCGCACTAAGTTTCTTTCCGCGGCAGATACTGAAGGTCAGAGAGACCGAAATTCACTCGAAAATCTGAAACCTGATAGCCCGAAAACAATCTACGAACTTCACAACATTGTCATTCACTGGAAACCTAACTTGATTGACCTACCTCGTTGTAATGCCAGTAATGAGATTGTTGGAATTATTAGTTATTTTTACCTGAAGGCTGCTGAAGACGTCAACAGTACAATACATATGCTACAAACCGCTACAGTCTTCTCGCAATGTTTATTGCAGCGTATACCCTCAAGAAAGACCGCTTTAATCCGCAAAATTTGGAACGCAGACTAACAAGCTGGAAAATAAAAGATTATGACTCATTGTTCGAAGAAGCCCAATATCTTCAAACTAGTATATCATTGCGTCGTCCCTCGAAGTCATTGAATTGGATCACACAATATCAAAGTCTTGTCATCAAGGGCCGTATCAAAGCCGGTTCTTCGATATTAGAAGACAAATATGACTCAGGTGTCCTCCGTCCTGATCACACGATAAATGATATCTCCTGTTTTATCTCTACTTAAAGATTTACACCCTGACGCATCAACAGCTTCTCCTGATGTTCTTTTATCAGCTCCGCTGCCGAATTCAAAACCCCATCATCATTGTCGTTTCTATGCACTAGACGAGGCCGCCATTATCAAATCAAGCAGACGAATAAATGGATCGGCGGGACCATCTGGGCTTGATTCTCGAGCATGGTTTCAAATGTTAACCGATTTTGGACAGCAATCAAATTTACTTGCCAAGGCCATTGCCAAATTTGCCATTTTTGTTGCTACTGAAAAAGTGCCATCGGGCTCCCTCGATCCTTTCACCGTTTGTCGTCTAGTTGCTTTGAAGAAGAAATCTGGTGGTATCCGCCCTATCGGAATATGCAACGCCATCAGGCGGATCATAAGCAAAGCGATTCTAACCATCGCACGCAATGATATACAGGATCTCGCAGGAACTACACAATTGGGAGCTTCACAAAGAGGTGGACTTGAACTTGCTATCGCGAATCTTAAAAAAGAACTAAACCTATCAACCGAAAATTGTCTAATGACTATTGATGCAAGGAACGCTTTCAACCTAACAAACCGTGCAGTTGCACTACACAATATAAATTTTGTATGTCCTGCCCTGTCATGTGCACTCCAAAATATGTACTCTAGCCCGGCTGTACTTACAATCGGTGAAAAAAGTATCTTGTCATCAGAAGGTTTCACACAAGGTGACCCTTTTGCCATGGCAGGTTTCGCTATGACTTCACTTCCGTTGATCGACACAATAAAGCGGCAGGTCCCTTCTGTTGTACAAATATGGTACGCCGACGATGCCAACTTTGTTGGACCGCTTGATATGTTAAAGAAAGTGTGGAATATTCTGCACGCAGACGGCCCGAAGTATGGCTACTTTATAAACGCAAAAAAATAAAACATATTATCGCATCTACCTATAAATAATGATCAACTGCCCGACACAAACATCAATACAACAACGACTGGAATAAACGTCCTTGGTTCACCGATTGGTTTTGATGATTATGAAGAGCAATCAATCTACGATTTGCTTGCCGGCTGGAAAGCACTAATCGAGAGATTGTGCGTAGTAGCTAAAAATGATCCGCACGTTGCATATTCAGGAATGGTCAATTCAATTCAGTCGAAGTGGATTCACATAATGCGTTCATGCAACATCATTGAAAAGGTATGAAATGAATTAGAAGATATCATAAAATCCAACTTGCTCCCTAAATTTGCTACATTTAAGTTAACCAATGGAATATCGAATATACTCTGCTCCCCTTTCAAGCTAGGAGGAATAGGAATCGCCAGCCCGTTATTTACCGCTCATATTGAGAAAACATTACCAAGAATGCTTCTATCGACTTATGATGGAGACTCTTTAGGTGATAGTCTACGCGAAAAGCAAAACACAGTACTTCATGAAATTACGCGATTCCGAAATCAAGCACATCTAGATCGTGTATCAAAAATACTAACCGACCTAGCTCCCTCCTTACAAAACACCATCAAACATGCGGCACATCTTGGTGTCTTATCGTGGCTAAGTGCCTTACCGCTAAAACACGAGAAATTTTATCTATCCATAAATGAATTCACCGATGCAATCAACGCACGATATGGTAATTTGGATCAAGGTCTTGATAATCGATTGTGTTACTGCGGGTCGAATATAACCTTAGCGCACGCACTATCATGCAATTATGGAGCACTACCGATCATCCGACATAATGCAGTCCGGGATACCATAGCAAGTGCTCTGAGCTTAGCTGGCCACAATGTCGGAATTGAACCGGAGTTAATGAATGTTCCCGATAATATTACCTTTGAAAACTCAGCGACAACGAACAATCAATGTGCACGGCTAGATATAGTATGCTCTGGTGTTTACGGTTCTCGATTCGAGCGAACGTTCTACGACGTTAATATATTTTCAACACAAGCTCAATTAAACATTACTCGTGCACCTGAATCGGCCTTTGAGTACAACGAAAACCGGAAAAAATCGAAGTACCATCAATAAATTCACCGATGCAATCAACGCACGATATAATAATTTGGATCAAGGTTTCGATAAGCGATTGTGTTACTGCGGGTCGAATATAACCTTAGCGCACGCACTATCATGCAATTATGGAGCACTACCGATCATCCGACATAATGCAGTCCGGGATACAATAGCAAGTGCTCTGAGCTTAGTTGGCCACAATGTCGGAATTGAACCGGAGTTAATGAATGTTCCCGATAATATTACCTTTGAAAACTCAGCGACAACGAACAATCAATGTGCACGGCTAGATATAGTATGCTCTGGTGTTTACGGTTCTCGATTCGAGCGAACGTTCTACGACGTTAATGTATTTTCAACACAAGCTCAATTAAACATTACTCGTGCACCTGAATCGGCCTTTGAGTACAACGAAAACCGGAAAAAATCGAAGTACAGTGAAAGCACTGTACTTCGATTTTTTCCGGTTTTCGTTGTACTCAAAGGCCGATTCAGGTGCACGAGTAATGTTTAATTGAGCTTGTGTTGAAAATATTAACGTCGTAGAACGTTCGCTCGAATCGAGAACCGTAAACACCAGAGCATACTATATCTAGCCGTGCACATTGATTGTTCGTTGTCGCTGAGTTTTCAAAGGTAATCAAAGGTAATCGCTGAGTTTTCAAAGGTATCATGCAATTATGGAGCACTACCGATCATCCGACATAATGCAGTCCGGGATACCATAGCAAGTGCTCTGAGCTTAGCTGGCCACAATGTCGGAATTGAACCGGAGTTAATGAATGTTCCCGATAATATTACCTTTGAAAACTCAGCGACAACGAACAATCAATGTGCACGGCTAGATATAGTATGCTCTGGTGTTTACGGTTCTCGATTCGAGCGAACGTTCTACGACGTTAATATATTTTCAACACAAGCTCAATTAAACATTACTCGTGCACCTGAATCGGCCTTTGAGTACAACGAAAACCGGAAAAAATCGAAGTACAGTGAAAGAG
>WNNJ02000422.1:0-11119 GCA_012934845.2 Pomphorhynchus laevis
GACACCATGCCGATTGCTGCCGTGATAGATAAATCTATATTCTGTGTGCATCGAGGTTAGTAGTAATCTATAGAACGTTGATGAATAAAAGAACCGATTTAGGTTTGTCTCCCTCACTTACGAAAATTCAAGAAATACAATCTATTCAAAGACCAATAAATATCAAAGATTCAAATATTATTACGGATTTATTATGGTCTGACCCATCTGAATACAAGCAAGGATACTGCAAAAGTAAAAGAGGCAAAGGAGTTACGTTTGGCGGTAACGTAATAAACACATTTTTAGAGATTAACAATCTTAAACACATTGTTGGAGCCCACGAGGTTTGTAACTTTTCTTTAAAACTGCTTTAACACGTAGTTATTATAATTACCTTTATCTTAGAAGTATATTCTATTATGTTTTCGTTATTTGTTCCTAACATTGAAAAATACTGGAAATATCGGAAATTAACAGTATAGTTAATTAAAAATATCGAGTAAGTCGGATTGTGTCAAAAGCTATGCACTTCAACTATCTCCATATCATATACATCGCAAAAGTATTTGCTTCATGAACATTACAGCTTGTAGGTAAAATGTAGTTGTAAATATTTCGGCGCTTTAGACAAAGCCAATGGTTTAACAATTCATTTTACGAATGTCATAATCGAAAAATGTTATTATTTTATTAATTTTAATTTTATTCTCGAATAAATTTGATTCTTAGAATTTAAAGAATAACTTAATGTGTTGAAGATTGTTAATCTCAAAAAATGTGTTATTTTGTTGCTGCCAAACGAAGCTCCTTTGCCTATTGTACTTTTGAAGTATCCTTGTTTGCATTCAGAAGGGTCAGACCATAAATAATCCGTAATTATATTAGAATCTTCGATATTTATTGGTCTTTGAATAGATTGTATTTCTTGAATTTTCGTTAGTGAGGGAGACAAACCTTAATCGGCTATTCTATTCATCAACGTTCTATAGATTACTACCAACCTCGATGCACACAGAATATAGATTTATCTATCACGGCAGCAATCGGCATGGTGTCGAAACATTTTATAAATCGCCAAAATGCGCGAGTACGCATTCTTCTTGTACCTAAAATTTTGTTGTTTTACATTAAAATCGGTTACTACTTTGAATTATTAATCAAAATATTATTTTACTAGTGAATGATAATTTTTATATCCGTACGTATTTGACTGTTCTACAATTTAGCATTCTCGAATAATTTGCTTCTTTGAATTTTAAGAATAACTCATTTTTGTAGCCGCAGAATAGCGGCAGAAATTTAACCTGTTCTTCTGCGTATGCCAGAACTGAAACAAACATTTTATTTTGTAACATTAAAACCATTTTTATTATTCTGTTTAAGTGAATAGTAATAAAACCATGAAAATTCGCTTGTACGTATTCTTCCTAAACTTAACATTTGTGATTTATAACTAAAATATTTTATTTAAAAATAATAAACAGCAGTGATCGAATTCGTAAGCGCAAATTTTCTTTTTTAATTTGATTTGCAAGATTAAAGAGAATGTTTTCATTTTAGCGAAATGAGATTTTATTATTTTACTGTTTATTTTAAATTGTAATAAGGTTTTGGATATAGTTTTGCTCGTAGCATTTTAAAGTTTCGTTTGTTAAGCATTTGTAATAAACTTATAAATTGTAATAGGCAAGTAATATTTTAGAATGCTTAATTATGAAACATTACGTATGAAATGAATTAACTTGATGATGTACTTACATTCCGCATGAAATCCATATTTCATGTTCATTGTTTCACTCTCATGGTTACCACGGAGCAAATAAATTCTGGTCGGAAATTTTATTTTAAGTGCTAGCATGAGGCAGATCGTTTCTAGTGAATGTGTTCCTCTATCAACGTAATCACCTAGAAACAGATACTGCCGCCTTGGCACACTTCCACAAATATCGAAAATTTCTAAAAGATCGGAATATTGCCCGTGAATGTCACCACATATGTTCAATCGTGCATTTAACTCCAGCAACTTGTCTTCTTGCAGGAATATTTCGCTGACTTTGTTGCGGAGAAATATCATTTCTGTTTCAAATAAAGGTGCGTTAGCCGCATTTAGATTTTTTTGGCTAAATAATGTTCGAAGCAAATTAAAAATCAAACTGAGTATAACAAACCTTCATATAATTTTTTCAACATAATATTAAAATTGCTATCTCCATATAAATTTTTATGTCCTGCTAAAACAGTAAAATTAAATTTAAGTGTTAAAATACTATAGTTTATAGTACAAAAGGGAACAAATTAAATGCAGTTTTATGTTAAATATCAGCTTAATTATGTCATTTTTAAATCATTAATCATTTTCTATAATTCTCAATGCATGAACACAATTTGTAAAATGTTTGTTTCTTTATAAATAACTTTAACACTATGTACAACGCTGGCTTTCAAATACGTTTTGTCAATCTAATCAACATGAAATGATTATGTTATAGTCGACTATATTACAAAATTATTTTCAGGCAAGTAAATATAAATCAAAGAGGAATCATTTTTAATTTCATAGATGTGCCATCAGTATTAATTTATCAATACCATCGAAGTAAGATTGTTATAGTCCATATTATTTTAGTAATTTTGTCGCAAAATTATTTATTTGATTAATTCTGAAATAAAATTTCAATCATAATGTTAGATATAAATTTATTTATTGTTAATATTTGAAAGTTTCTTAGAGACCACTGTTTGTTAAATACAAAAAATATACAGATATTTGTTTAATATTATTTCTTTAAAACACGAACAATAACAACTCTATTATTGGTATTAAGTGTAAAGTGTGTTTATTTTGTGTTTTTCAGTTTGATTCTCAGTTGCATTTAGAATATTAATTTCTCAGAAATCTTAATATCGCTATCTATATATATTTCTCACAAGGGATGGACGTTGAATGAAATTGATTTCAACTTGTGGCAGTAATATGAACATTGTTTTCTAAATATAAAAATGTTTTACAGAACCGAAAATGCAAACAAACGTTTCCAAGTAGCTTAACATATTTTAATCTAAAAATCTTAAATTTGACAATTTCCATCAAAACATATCTTAA
The DNA here is from genome assembly GCA_012934845.2 of Pomphorhynchus laevis. Taxonomy (NCBI): domain Eukaryota; kingdom Metazoa; phylum Acanthocephala; class Palaeacanthocephala; order Echinorhynchida; family Pomphorhynchidae; genus Pomphorhynchus; species Pomphorhynchus laevis. Next base: position 3,086 of record WNNJ02000422.1, read on the forward strand.
TTTCCTAAATCTAGCGAAATTATGTATGAAATATTAAATCCTTTAGTTATACACATGTTGCATAAAACCTGTTTCACATTAGAAGAAATATTTTGTCATGTACTTCAAACTTACTTATTTCTTTCATCTGTATTTCAAGTATAATCTTTAGTCTGTCAATAAATGATTTGATGAATGACTTAGACGAGTGATCATCCAGTAAATAAGCACAATTTTGAAAGCTTTAAAATTTTGAAATTCATTATTTGATAATTTTAATTGATCTCAAAATTGGATGTTCTCAACTTTTAAATTTGATATTTGTTGGGTCAAAAATTACAAAATGAACAATAGAAAAATGTCGTGGTTGATTTTCAACGCACATTAATAAATCTAGAAAAGGATGTAAGCATTGAAATTCATAAAACAATCATAGGTAAACGAGTCAAATTTATAGTGGCGTAAAGAAGCAGAATGAATTTCGGACTTTGTTAAACAAAGTCAAAGGACAAATACGGTTGGTTCATGAAAATTTAGTAAACGTTTATATTTTTGAATAAATCTATTTCATAAAAAATAAATAGTTACATGATATGCAAAATTATCTTGCTACATTAGGAAATTTAAAAAATCTAATTTACTTTAAAATAAACGTGATCAGCTTTTTAAATTCGTATTTAGTTTGATGACGTTGTTTTTGAAAGCATTCAAACAGAACAATCTAGTTTCAAAAGTGCAAGATAGTCAGACAGTATTTAAGATTTGATAATTTTAATAAATCTTGTAATTGGGTGGAAAACACATTTTTAATTTGATATTAGTAGGGTCAAAATTATAAAATGAAAAATAGAAAAAATGGATTTTAGTCATTTAGTTGTTTAAGAAAGTATTAATTATGAAACTTATAAAAGAGTTAGGAGAGTAATAAATTACAATAAATTGTAAAATAAGACTTTGCATCTATTCATTTCACTGGTAAATTTCCAATGAAATAATTATGACAATATCAATTAAGATTAAAATAACTGTCATTAGACAGGTGAGCAGTTTAGCTTGCATATTTGTATAAATACTTATATTTAATTATGTGAAATGTTCATACTTCTATAAATTTACCCGCCTTACCAAAATCGGAATTTTGAGAATTATCACGCCGATGCTTTATTAGCGTATCATCATAATCTTCATTGCTGTTTAAAGAACAGCGATGAAAAAGAACGTTTCCGGGATGATCGCTTAGCGCGTTTTCTCTTAATTTCCTCAATACCCTGTGCATCTGAAAATTTCATTTTGTTTGATTTACGTTTATTATTAACATTTTCATTTCTTTGGTATCTAAAATTGTATGAGTGATGTTAATATCACGCAAAATAAGGATATTATTGGATACATTTTGTAACTAAACACACCATATATGAGTTAATATTTAAAATATACTATTTAGCAACATTTTTTAATATACGTGCAATCTATGCGCTTTCAAAAAGAGCATTACATATCATATATCAATTAATATATTTTTATTATAAAATTTAAATCGTGTATGTCACCTATGTTATTGCTCATTGTAAAGATACTATTTGAATTTGTAGACATGTAAAATAATACGTTACTATATTGTACCGTTCTTCGTAGTAGGTATTGAATCTAACAGCAATACCAACTGTTTTAATTATACGATTGTTGATTTTTTAATTTGTTAAAATTGGTTGTATTTCAATTTTTAAAGATTAAATTTATGTCAAACCAGGAATTTTAAAACATTATGTTTTACAGATGAAATATTACTTAATAATATCAATTTTTTAATTTATAATAAATAATATTTATAATTAATAATTAATAATATATAATAAACAATACGTCTTGATTTTAAAGATATTAAAAAAACAGGTAGATTTCTTTTGAAACATCGTTTTATAAAATAGCTAAGTTTAGTTTAATCTATTTAGATATTAAAAAATATTTTGATCTTTTATTAAGACCGTACCATATATATAATTTAATCGCAGACATAATTTAATCACAGACGTATATATAATTTAATAAACACCTACGATTATATACATAGAATTTCCAGATATTTCCGGCATTACACAGCAGATAGGACCCCTTAAAATATTCTCTATATCGAGAAATATCTATATTTGAATGTCAATCTATTTCAAAATGGCATAAGGAAAGCTACAAAAATGAAAAATGTATAAGCTCTCAAACGAAATTATCAATTGGAATAGAGAATTACAAATGCCTTTTTAAATTATCGGGATACATAAAGACATTATAAAAAGACATAAGATTACGTTTTCCTAAAGCAGAAAATAATATTAATATTTATCGAAAACAAGGTCAGTCCATTAAAAATTTACTGGTCTGTTCGAAACTAACTTCTGATTCTGAGCGTGTGAGAGGTAACTGTCGTGGATGTCTACGCTCAGAAGCGAAATGCTGTAAGCAGATTCTGGAGTCTAATACTTATCGTAGGAGCACTACTACGCTGACATATTATGTCAAATCCCTTACATATTTATGATTTGGAAAAGCGGATAAGAGAATTTATAAAGGAATTTTTGATTAAACTAGAAATTTCGGGCCGTTACATTTTACTTTCGAAAAATCAACACCCACATGTTTTTTGGATGTGCCTATCTATCGCAGCTAAAATAACGATATTCAAACTGTATTAAATCGCAAGCCAACTTGTCTAAAGATATATATATATATATATATATATATATATATATATATATATATATATATATATATATATATATATATATCCTAAAATCTCACATCAATCGTGTGTTATTGGTAAGTGTATTGATAAATTATTAATTTCATATTTTAAACAAAATGGGAAATCTGAACGTCAATAACAACAGACATTTATCTTTCCATACAACCGCGGACTTTAGAATCTGTCAATGAATATATACTCTGTAGTTTCAAAAGTCTGCAACAAATTAAAACTATATCATATACCAACCCGAATAGTATTTGCATATGTTAAAACAATAGGAAGTCACTTTATAAGATCAAAGCTTAACCAACTAAGCAACACATATAACGCAGGTTGCAAACAATGCAATCGACCAAACACGTGGGTGAAACTGGCCTTTCGATGAGTATGCGCATTAATAACAGACGATCCGATCTTAATAAAGAACTATTCAAAAGCGATGCAATTGTAAACCATTGTCTAACGATACACTCATCGCACGAATACGTATTTGATTATGTAGTACTAAAAAAGCACTTCAATGACACTGATTTTAGAAGAAAAAATGAGCAAAAAAATTATCGGACAACTAATGACGGATGTTGATTATGGAATAAACATAAATCATATATACAAATGGGATATACTGATTAAATGAAATTTTTATTATTGGCATTTGATTTTATGTTCGTTTCTGACTTCTTATGTTCGTGCTCTTGCATTGTAGATTGAAAAAGCCCAGCAATAGGCGAAACGTCTTTTATAATTCTCTGTTATTTTTGCCGGTGTAAATCAAAACGCAAATATTGAAATGTTTTCCAACGTGGGTCCCGGCGATAGTGTAATTAAACAACATCCTATATATAAATTACATCGAAATTCAACAAAACTGCCTTTTAGATTACTCATTAATTACTTCGTTAATAAAATGTTAAAGATAAGCTGTACTTACGCTTTTGAACTTTAAATATTTTTTAAATTTAATTCGTGTAAACAAACAATCTTATGAATTTGGCGGGAAAATAAATTTCGCATGTATTTTTTTAAATAAATTTCTATAAAATATTGTTAACATTTAAAATCATAAATCACAATATAAATATATTTATAAATTATTCAAAATTGTTTCTATATTTTATACCCTTTTTAAATAGCGAAATTTAAATATTGATTGTGTTTAAACAAAATTTTTAAAGATTACTAATTTTCTAAAATTTTTAACTTTATATTTAAAAATGTAACGCCCAAACTATTTTGTTTATATTTAATATATCTTGATTTAAATTGCAAATCAAAGGCACGCATCTAAAAAAATAGGTTTGCATTGATATTAAGTAGTTGAAGTAAAGGCAGTTGAACGAATCACAATTTGATTCGTTGTAATATTTTAAATTCACGTACATTTACGAATAAAAAAATCACTTAACTTTAAAAATACTTACATTTTGGAACTGTAGAATTGAAAAAATTAAATAAGTAAAATGCCTTCTATAAATTTGGCGGGAAACTTCAATATCATCTAAAAAATCAAATGCAAATTAACTTTATTGATTAAAGTAAAAAAATAAAGTTATCGATATAATTAATATAACATAAATGTTAATAAATTAAAAACCTATATCATATAACATAATATTAAACAAATTAATAATTTTGTATTCTAGAGTTAGACGTTTGAATACAATTCACTTTGATTGCTTTTTCAAAAGGATCCCTTTTTTGGATACATATTTATGCCGAGTACAATTAGGAAAATCTGGAAAGCACGTTTGTTTGTTTAAAGATGTTGTGCCCATTCTACTACGTTAGCAAATTCTCGGAGATCCACTTTAAATGTATCAAAAGGCAGCCGAAGCGACTGTTGGTAGTTCACCCTACTGATGACTGCTGCCGGCTACCATCAGATCGTCTAGGAGTGATAAGGAAGTTTGCTCTGCATGAAATCGAACTCCGAATTTAGGAACCTTCTACGATTATGAATCTGAAACTTTTTATCTCCCGGGTCACAGTTTTACACATTTTGCGATTAAATTATAAAAATGTATTCAATAAAGGAATCATGTGAGAAAGCAAGCAACGACAGCAATTAAAATTCCTGCCGAATAAAATTAGTATGATCCGGAAATCACGTTGTTAGTTTAAAGAGGCTATACCCATGCCACTACGTTATCAAATTCTCGGAGATCCCTTTTAAATATATTACCAAGCGGCCGATGCGACTGATGGTAGTTAGCATTTATTGTTGTTCTTCCTTGATCACCAGTTTTTAATTTATATTTTATTTATACAATCGTATCCGCATATAAACTCTGGAAATCAGTTGAATATAGATATATTGGACAAACAATATATTTGTCGTTTCGCCTTTTACCGGGCTTTCTTAATTGTATATATTTATTGCACAAACTTTTTTAGGTTTGTGAGACAAAAAAGTTTGTGAGATAAATATATACAATTGAAAAAGGCCAGTGAAGGGCGAAACGTCAAATATCTTATTTGTCCGGTGTCTGGTTTTAAAGACTTTATATATGTATATATATCTATCAAAATAACTAGGTATATAAAAGTTAACCAAGCTTTCTTTTGCAATTTTTATATATTAATACTTTATTATTTATATATATTTTTATTATATATTATTTATATATAAATATTATTATAATATATATAATTTAACCGAGCTTTCTTTTGCAATTTATTTAAAATCGTTTTCGGGTTACCCCCTTGTCAGTATCCAATACAGTATTCTACAACCTGTACGTAGTAAAAAAATTCTACAAATTTAATCTTTTCTTTGTTTATATATCTTGATGGTCAGCAGCCTGGGTAAGCTGATGACCCATACTACACTTAACGTCAAGACACTTATTATCTGCTTACTCCGTACACAGAGTGCTGATCGGATTTGAATTCTGGACGTCTGTATTTATATTAAACATTACATTCACAAAGCTTTTTGCTCCAGTTGTGTAAATATACATTTATGTATATTACTTTTGGTAGGGGATTGTATTATAACGATCTATTGAAACCTACCTTATTGTGTGATCCTCTAGTCGGATCACTGTTTTTCATGTTGCCTTGTTGCAATGAATGTTTTTAATTTAACTTGATTGCATCTATGAGCTGAAATTCTTCTGGTTGTGGCGTGGCATTATCTTCACAGTTATTGGTTCTATTCTTGATACATCATTACACTACTAATAAGCCAGATTGGTTCTCATCAGCTGTTGACCTATAAGCTGTCACAAATTTCAGGGCACAGATACAATCAAGTTAAAATTTCGATGTGTTTTATTAACATTTATGAACTAATTCATATTCTATTAAGCTTAAAAATAAGTAAGTATAATCGGAGTATTATATTACTCTCATTGAAACATTTATTATTTGTCTAAATATAGATGCCCCTACTTTTTTATAATTTTGATTTACCAAAATATTTAAAGATTCTATTAATTCAATTTTATCTTTTGAAGTTTTGTTTGATAAACGTTTTAGTTATTATAACGTGTATGTATATCTATTTCCGAATATAAAGTTAATTTATTTTTTCTAACGCTTCTTTGATATTTGCTAAATCTAAATTTGTAAAAGTTTCAAAAAATCGTATTTATAATTTGAAAATTTATTTATTTTGTGTTCATTTGTGGAATTAATACTGAAATAGTGTTTTAAATGCTAATTTATACATATTTATTTATACATAATTTATATAAGATAATTAATTTATATAATAGTTTATACAATTTAAATTTTTATAAGGATAATATTTATAATTAAAATTTAAAACAAAAATTAATTTTTATGTATTGAATAATAAATAATAAACGATGAATACTAAAAAGGAATAGAGGTCATAATGAGAAACTGCTATGTTATCATGTTTCGATCCCTATTCTCGATTCAACATAGCTGCGTGACCAAAAACATGTTAATGACTTATTTCCTCTGATGAAATTCGATTATCTTACAAGCACTACATATGAACCTAGGTTTTATTGAATTTTTATGTAATTTTGGATTCCAATATAATATAGGTATAGTTTTATTATCTAATTCAACCTTTATACCATTTTTATCCATTATAGAATAGTGACTTGTAATAATTGTTTCTAAACTTAAATCACTACGTTCATTTGTTGGATTTACATTTAAATCATTAGAATTAACCCTTTCATTAGTATATCATAATAAAGATTTTTGCATATGAAGACAAAGTTATTACTAGCTTTATCAATAGTTGTTATTATACAGTTATCCTTTAATGACTATTTTTTAAAGACCCTTTATTTATGCCAGAGGCTAGTACTTGTTTTTTGGGACAGCCATGTTCAGAGGTATGTGAAGCTTCTCTCGAAGCTGCCCTCAGAGAATACAAGGAAAAAGAAACTACCAACAATCTATCAAGAAATGAGAATATACTTGTGGTACCAGCAGATAATGGTGGTAAAACAGTGATATGGTCCGATGAAGATTATATACAAGAAGGATATATACAATTGTTTATTGAGAGTTATAGCCAGATTGATTTCAATACACTCTCCTAATTGCTGCAAATATTAATTCATCGATTAAAACATTTCAATATTGTAAGTTCGTTAATGTTTTATCTTTCCTTTTATAATTATTTGTAATTTTCAATTTCATTTTAATTTCATCAAATATATGTATAAGTTTTCCAAATGTTTATCTTTGATGTATTTAAGCTTTTACTATTAATTAGCTTACAAAAGTAAGCATTTAAGTCATCATACAACAAATTGTAAATTTTATTTATATTGTTATAAGTATTTAATCTATATTTATACCCTTTTGATAGCATTTTTCCTTAATTCAGTATTTTCAATTAATTCCAGATTATTGTTCATTTATTTTTTCAAAATTAAGACTTTTGAAATTGCATTATGTTTCTCTGATATTTCTAATATCATCATTACATATTGATTTCGATTTTTTATCATAATTACAAATTTTACGTTCTAATGACTTCAACAACTTATACCTTATTTTAGGAATATATTTACTTAAATCTGATCCTATTATTTCTTTACTTTTAGAATTATTTATAAGTCTACCTATATTTATGTTATCTATACATTTTAAACTACTGGTGACGTTATATTAATTATAAAGACTTTAATTCTTTATTATATTATATTACATTGCTCTAAATACATACCATTCTTAATAATTTTTTAAAATTTAAAAGGATAAAATTTAATTAATAGAAGTCTTAAATATTTTGATAAAAACATTTAAGATTAAAATATAAATAAAAAATATATATAAATAATAGAGACTAAAATATTATATTTATATAATATTATATAATA
>WNNJ02000041.1:0-40747 GCA_012934845.2 Pomphorhynchus laevis
AAAAATTATTAATATTAAAAATCATTATTTATATATTATTATTGTAGTTTAATCAAAATTATCATTTGTCATTTTATATTTGATATTTAACAATAAAATATCATTAAATTGTATTTAAAAATATATAGTTTATATAAAACTTAAATTGTATTATTATCAATAGACAAAAAAGTGAGCAGCAAGGCTCATTACAAGTTGCGTTACAATAGGAAAAAGTAAATGTAGAAAAAATAAATGTAGAGGGTACTTGCTATTGATCATATGTCCTCTGACTCGATCTTTGTCTTCAAGAAGGGATCTTCCTGCAGATTTCGTTTAAAAGAAGCCAGATTCGAGGATGCAACCGTTGAGTCAACAAGGTGGTTCCAAGTATTAACGATTCGCTGGAAGTATATGCACGTTCGTTTGTAGTGTAATCGTTGTTTTTAGTATGAACTGATGACCACAAAAGTGAGGTTATATCACACGTATGCGTTAGTGATATGAATGGATAGCGATTGTCGTGTAAAATCTGCCAGGCTAGGCACAGGTCCGGCTGGTCGCGCAGATATCGAAGTGATCTCATTCCCAAACTCGAGAGCCGATCCTGATATTCCATATACCTAACCACTTTTACCATTTTAGTTGCTGCTCGGAAGACAAATGCTAGATTATTGAGTTCTCGTAAGGCGATTGGCTAACAGGCCGGCGAAGCATATATGAGGATGCTCAAAATAAGTGCTTGTGAGATTGTTTTGAAGCATGAGATGTCAATATGAACTAGAACTCGGTGAATCAGGCCGATGAATCTTCTCACTTTAGTGAGAAGGAACATGTAGTGTCAGTATGTAAACACCTAAATCCTTGCATGAGTTCGTCCTAAGAATAACACTGCTGTTTATATGATAAATATGAGCCGACTCGGCCGGGCGTCTTGATAAACACCTAAATCCTTGTATGAGTTCGTCCTAAGAATAACACTGCTGTTTATATGATAAATATGAGCCGACTCGGCCGGGCGTCTTGATATTCAAATGAGACCACACTTTTTTAAATTGAATGAGGGCACTTTTTCAAATTGAATATTAACCCGTTGAAAATCGACAAATCATTTATAGTGTTAATATAATACTGCAAGATGCCTACATTGAGTCCAAAAATATGGGGCGCCAGATTTTTAAATCATCAGCATAGAGAACACACTCAGATCTAAGTTTAGGAATGAGGTCGTTAATGTATATGCTGAAAATAACTGAACCGAATATAGTTCCCTGAGGTACTTCAAGATTTGTAGGGAAGCGATCAGATAATTCGTCGTTTATTCTTATGAAGCAATGACGGTCTGACAGAAATTTAATAATTCAGTGAACTAAACACTCATCAAGGTGGATATTGCGCAGCTTTTGAATTAAATTAAAATGAAAGAATGTATCAAATGCCTTAGAGAAGTCGAAAAAGATGGCGTCAACCGGAATGCCAGAATCATAATATCTGGTTCAGCTATCGTGTGATAATAACAAATTCGTTAGCGTTGAATGACCTTTATGAAAACCATGTTGTTCAGGGGCGAGGATATGGTTTGTTTTTAGGTGAGTGGTGACTTTTCGCAGAAAAGTCACCACTCACCTAAAATTAGCCTCACCCATGTGAGGCTAATTGGTCTATAGTTACAGATATCGGAATTAGACCCCTGTTTAAATATTGGGCAGATAAGAGAGCGCTTCCAGTCTGAAGGGATCTTTCCTAGCACTAATGTTGTACATAAGATATATAGAAGTAGGTATATGGTATCAGCTAGGTTGCTAATATATGCTCACGGCGATAAATCCGGACCATCACTTAATGTGCATTTCAGACGGGGTAACTCGCTGTACACTAAGTCAGGTCTAATGAAGTTATCAAGGTCAGAAGTAGTATTAGCTACCAAACCATACAAACTGTCAGTTATTTGCGGTGGAGCATTCAGTGGCGAATTCAGCGATGTGAAGTGTGTGCCGAATACATTCACAATTTTCTTTAAGTCCAATACCAAATCACCTCGGCTGTTGAGAATAGAAGAGAACGTGTTAGCTATACATTTTCTTGATGAAATGTATTTAAAGAGTGAGTTACGGTCACGACGACATCCTTGAGATAAATTCTTTCCAAAGATCACTCTCGTAAGTCTCTTCAAGGATGTTACCCTGTTTCTATACTGTCGATATTGCTCAAAACTAGAGTTATCTGCTTTATAATTACAAAATGCTTTGCGTCTCTGAGCCAGTGCTTGTTTGAGTTCCCAATTAAACCAACGAGGAGATAAGCCGACGTCCGTTTGACGTACAATTGGGGCATAGCGGGTAAGTACTGAATACAAAGTGTCTTTGAAAAACAGTCAGGAGGGATCGATACCCACAATATCAGCATTAGGCCACGAAACAGTTGAAATGAACTCCTTTATTTTGTTGTAGTCGGCTTTAAAATGGTTGAATCTGTTAACACAGGAATCATTGATAGGGGTACTAAGTCCAAGATCTATTAATAAGGTGACATGGTCAGAACAACCAACTGGATCCAAGTGATTAACGCTAATGACAATATGTCCTGGATCAGACAAAACCAGATCAAGAAGAGAACGAGACGTAGAAGATATTATGATAAATCCGTTGACATGTTGAGTAAGGTATAGATCATTGATTGTTTAAAGTAACACAATCGAACCAAAATCAGAAGGCGAATTACAACTGTATGTATTCCAATCTATTGTAGACATGTTAAAGTCACCAACAACCAATATCGGCCTATTAGGATCCGATAGCTGGTATAAAAGTTGCACGATGCTATCAGTACATGAAGTAGGGCTGCGAAAAACAACTACAAGTATCAAGGAGAATGGCCGGTATAATCTGATCGCTAAAAGGTCGTTTGAAGTTAGGGGTCGTTAAAAGTTTCTAGGACACGGAACTTTATTGTGTCACGTATATATAGTAATATACCACCACCCTGTTTAGCTATTCTATCGCTGCGACACGCGACATATCCTTTTTTGTTAAATATTGTCAAATTTTGTTAAATTTTAACAAAATTTCATTATCGGAGATAGAAGGGTTTAGCCACGATTCCGTAAAAGCTGCCATTATCGGTTGATGGTCGTGAATCAGTAATCCAATCTCATCAATTTTATTAAACACACTTCGTACATTAGAGTATAGAATTTGGTGGGAACCTTTAATTATTGTACATTTAGATGACGAAATCTTTTGAGTACCCGACTTGAACAAGGCGGTAGAGCTTTTTATGAAATTTTGGTACATGCACTCTGTAGGCATGCGGTCGGCGTTGAAGCATGCTGGGAGCAATATCTGCTTTGTTCAATAAGCCTTGCAAAGGAATGTAGAGGCGCCGCACTACCTGAAAATTCTGAATTGTTAAGTTGTTTTCATCATGTGCCAGTCTTTGAGCTAGTTCCGATTTTGCCATTGACAGACGTGTACTATCAGAGGGGTCCAGGTCTCTAAGAATACGAGTGCCGGAACCTTTCAGGTGAAATGAGTTACGATGTATGAGCTGCACAAATTCACATGAAGTAAACACAATTTCGAGGAGGCAGGGCCGATCGTTGCCGGACCGAGGAGCACGACCTAGCCGGAAGACACACCTGAGACGCATATCTCTCACGGCTTCACGAGATGATGATCCATTTAAGGCAGTCGCTAGACTAGATCGGACATAAATTAAGTCATCATCAAGTCTGACCTGATTATTTAGGGCATCGGACTCCGTAATGTTAGCAATTAAAATACATTTGTTTCTATCACAAGCAACATTTGAACGGGGTCCGTTTGAACGATCAGTACTATTTACAGGGCACGATTGTACTTTTCGTGAGAAGCACTAATACAATCTACCTTAACAGGCTGCATGTTATGAGATAGTTGGTTTATACGAATTGCAGGAGTTTGCGATCTATAAAATGACCGGGTAGGCAGAGTTTTGTCGTTGTTTATAGCCATTTCTGGTCGGTCTTACTACAAGAGGCCTACCATTGTTAACCAAGACCGTCTGTTAACCAATATTCATCGGCATATTTTGATCTCTTCCGGGAATGTCATCACAAAAAATCGATTGGTTGCAAATAGTATATCGAACAGTATCATTTGTTTTACTTGTTAAACGATTTGGAACATGGCGTGACACTGGATCTAGCTAGACATAGGATTTATTTAGTGATGGTATCCTGTTACCCGATAGCAACGAACATACTCGTCTCTGAAGTTCAAGAACGTTTGTCTGTAAAGTAGCTGCGCAAAATCCACAAATAAAATCTTTATCAAGGAAATTGACAGGTAGTTGACGTGGTATCCACACAGTGGTCCAGACAGGACATTGTGAATTAGAACATTTAATGTTACGGTAAGCACTACCGTCTGTAGATGATATTTTCTGGGACATATCAACAGAATTGGCTTGCATGGCTTGTTCGTCTTTGGACCGACTTTCATGTTGTCTTACTGAACCCTCACTGTCATCATCTCGCTTAGAAGGAACTACAGCTGCTTTACAGACCGACCTCTTGTCATTAGTAATTTCGTTCCTTATTCCTAATTATTAGTTATAATATTTCGTTCCGCGTTTGTAAGTAGTTTTAATCAAGATTTTTTATTGAACTGGATTGATTGTGTGTTTAAGCTAAACATTTTTAGGTTTTTTTACGTTATCTATTCGAGAGCGAGGCGGTGGAACTGGATTGATCTGGAATTGGATCGATTGTATGTTAATTATTTCTCAAACTTTTTTAAATTTTGTAGTTAGAATAGTTTAAGAATTTTTTAAGAATTTTCCATATTATATATGACATATATAAAAGTATATTAAATGAAACTAATCAAATCAGCTAACTGAGTCTACGTATATGCTTTTGAGCCTTTCATATAACGATATGCATTTGAGCCTTACTCTACAAATACTTTTTTCAAAACTAAATATTTTACGCATTAAAAAGTGGTTCAAGTCAATCTAAAACCACTTTTTAATCTTGATCTGTAGTTGAAAATACGATTTTGTTATGTTTGCAGTTTTAGCAAATTACAATTATTCTTTGAGCATTATCTCCGAGCTTTAAAAATTCTTCGTATGTTCACTGCCTGTTTTACGATTGATGTGCTATTATGTTTAAATTGTATTTAATTCATTATAAATGTCTAATAAAAAAAGAGATACAAATTATTAAATATGATATAAAATACAGGTTTTTTTGCAGTGTAATTTGAAAGATAACTTTAGCGATCTATAAATTTTATAAATTGACTTTTATAAATTTCATTTATTTTATCATTCTTGGTGGTGCTAATAATCAATGGCTGACATTAGTCACTTTGAAGAGGTGGTTCTTAATGAAGAGTACAAAATTTGGAGGAAGAACGTTCCTTACCTATACAATTTAATGTTCACTCATTCGCTGAAATGGCCTTCTCTGTCCATTGATTTTTTGAGTGATATTGCTCGTCCGGAGTTTACTAGTGTAGATTCATCGGATAGCGGTAGTTGCACCACATCTATTCCCTCATATTCACTACACCGTGTTCTCATCGGTACGCACACAAATTCCCAAGAGCCAAATTACATTCATATTGCAACTTTAAGAATACCTGACCGAGGAAAGCAGAAATTCGATTCGTCTACATTTGATCAACAGACACAAGAACACATTATTCAGGGCGGTTCTAAAAATTGGGCTAACTTCAAAATTGATATCAGTATATGTCACGGCGAAAATGAAGTTAATCGGGCTCTTGCTATGCCTCAAAATCCATGCGTGATTGCTACCAGGAGTACATCAAGTGATGTTCTTATATTTGATTATACAAAACACCCTTCAAAATCAACGAGTATCGATGTAAACGCTCAATTGACTTTGAAAAAACACGAATCTGGTGGTTATGGCATACAATGGAATTGTGTGTCCCCAGGTGTTTTAGCAACATGTGGCGAAGATGGACTAATTTGTTGCTGGGATATTGGTAGCGGAAGCACTAGTCCTATTTGGAATTCACAGCTACAGAATACATCATGTAATGACGTTGCCTGGCATAATGTTGATCAAGATATTATTATCAGTGGAGATGCAGAGGGCAACGTTTGTCTTTGGGATATTCGGGCTAACAGTAATTCCCTAATTAAAAAGTGTGTATCTAATTCTGAGATCAATTGTGTAGCTATGAATCCTATATGTTGGCAAGCACTTGCGATTGGCTGTGAAAATGGACAGACTGCCTTATACGACTTACGTTCTATGCACTCAGCCGTCCGCTACTTTTCATTGGGAAGTAACAGGATTGAACAAGTAAGGTGGAGCCCGCATAGCGAAAGCGTATTTGCAACGTCAACATGTAACCGATTGCACATATGGGATATAAGTAAACATAATACTGATAAATGTTCATCATTGCCATCTGATTTGGAATTCGTCCACGCAGGTCACGTTGGTTTGGTTTACGATTTTTCCTGGAATCAAAACGAAGCCGGCGTTATTGCTAGTGTATCAGCCGATAATCTATTACAGGTTTGGCAACCGGCATTTTACAAATAATTCTGAAGTATGAAATAAACTCAATATGTATTTGTAACTAGGCAGTATATTTTTTCATGTCAATATTATAATTGTTTGTTTATTTCTAAACTATCAACAAAATTATTCTGTTCAGTTTGCGTAAGGTTCAATACAGTATATTATTGATTTTTAACTTAACGCTTACTTACACTTTTAGAACATGCAGGTTTTATCAAAGTCCGTTAAACCGAAAGAGAGCGGTTAAATCCTGTAAATATTGTAAAAAGTAAAAGGCATTCTCGTCAAATAAAATTTGAAATTATTTTCGATATTTTCAACAATTTGAATTAATGCATACTGAATAAATTGGACAAGACATTTGTTCGATATCGTATCGGATTAATTATCGATAAAAATATTTTTAGTTTTATTACAAGAAGGCGAGGAAACAGGAATATTTATTTGATTAGAAAAATCCAATATTTCGACGGCACTAATATTTCGACGGTACAACCCTGAAGATGACGTGCCGTCGAAATATTGGATTTTTCTAATCAAATAAATATTCCTGTTTTCTCGCCTTCTTGTAATAATTCGGATTGGAAACGACTTTTCTCTATTTTTAGTTTTGTTGGAACGGTATTAATGAAATGCGAAATATATAAATTTTTTATATTGCCCTAGCTTCCATACATTTGGTAATGTCTTCCATTTATTTTGTGTGATCAAATTTGGCAAAAAAAAACGTTTATTATCAAAAGATGCATTTTCTTATTAGGTTAGCAGTAGCTGAAGAAATATAACGTTTTTTTTATTTTGTCGATAAAAATAAAAGCAATTAAATCATTTTAAATAAATCACTTTTATATCATTGTAAACCAACGCAGTCAACTAACCGCCTGCGCCAACAGGCGGTTATATTTAATTTTATATTTATATTATTATTACAAACAAGCATTGGCTATAAAGCCGTTTCGCTCGATCACAAGAAAACATCATTACATACACCAAAATCAACATAAAAATATCAATAAAAGGGGTAATCTTCATTATTCCCGCCGTTAATCGTTCAATTTATGAGAGCAGTCTTGAATGTCTTAACGTCTGTGGCCATCACGATTTCCGACGTTAGTCGATTCCAAGCATTTGCACAACTATATATCTTTTTACTCAAATGCCGCACATTTCGACAGGTAGTTGTAATAACCTAGTTAACTTAAACTGTATAGATATTCGCACCTATTATCTCAGGGACTAGTTTTGTAAAGATTTTGTTATCGTGTTAACCATTTCGTTTAATTGAACGAGTATCCCAAGATGGGGATATTGGAATTGAATACGCATCGTTATTAATGTTCAAATAATGATATTTTCTTAATTGTGAATCCGAAGGTGAGCTTCATCCGAATTTGAGCTGAAATATCAGATGAAAATGATATATAAATCATTACAAAAGATAAAATCTATAAAATCAAAATATCTTAGCATTTCAGAAATCAGTTTATTGACTATTTTAAGATCCAATTTAATTTTGAAGAATAAAACATTGATTTTGATAAAAAAAATAAACCGGATATATTTTAGAAACTGTCATAGTTTAGCATTTTTACGCCCATTTGGATGACAAAATTTCCTTATGCTCTGGATTAATTTTCGTCGTCGACGATGTCCATTTCGATCTTGTACGGTTCCTTCTACGTTGCTTGCACTTTTTACTTCATTGGACAACTTTGATTTTAATTTTATGTGAATTTCCGGTTCGCTAGTAAATCGATGCTTTGCACTTTGGAAAGCCACTGCAGTGTTTATATCTTTATTATTTCCGTCGTGAATCTTCCAAGAAACATTTTCACCAGTTATAATACAATCGGCGTCACTTTGCCCATTGGTTCGTACGAGGATTTCCACACTGTGCTTAAGCATTTCGCTGGCGAATACGGAATTCGCTTCAGAATTGTTGAAATTATCTAGTTTCAGCTTGTTAACGCTGACTATAATGTCATCTTGACGAATGCCAGCTTTGCTTGCTTTTGAATTCAGTTTTACTGATTTGACAAAGTATTGACCACTACGATTTCGTTGTAGAATAACGTCAGAGGTATCCGAAACCAAGGAATTTTTGTTTTCAACATCCGTTGATTGTTTGTTATCCCTAGGTGGAATTGATGGAATGCGTGTCAGAATATTGTCAATATGTTGTATATCGTTACTTGTATTTAATTGATCTAAATAAATAATAATTAATTTTAGTATTTAAGTTATCATTAAATTTACAAAAGTGCTTTTCTGTCAAACAGTGAAATGTACATGTATTTCACACGCTGATGATGTAAACTAATCTGATTTATCGTGAATGACATTGACTACGCAACTCCAGATTTTATCATTATTTCATCATTATTTCATGTTTCATCAGGAACATGTTCCCGATGATGATTGTTTTTTATACCATTGCATATAAAATAATTATTATAGCAATAATTAACTTACTTTAGGTTGAAAAATAAACAAAATTCAGTTTACTTATTTATCTACAAAATAGTTAGTCGTAAAATAGTAATTGAATAGTTAGATTTATAAAATCTATAATTTATAATACTCTAACATAATTTATAATGTTAGAAATTATAAATTTATAATGCGCATTACAAATATTCTTTAAATATAAAGTTTAAAATTAAACAAATCGAGAGAAGTCAACGTAAAAATTTATTGTTACAAATGGTCGATCACTTCTGCGATCATCAGGAACATGTTCCCGATGATGATCGCAGTAGTGATCCAAATTTTTAACAATAAATTTTACGTTGACTTCTCTCGATTTGTTCAATTTAATTATTGAAATATTTGAATACAAACATAACTGCATTAGAAGAAATACTGCAAAAACCCTTACTCTTATTTAATGTAATGAATATAGTTAGATCATAATAATGGTTCTAGAAAAGCAGCGTCTGCATATTTAATTAATATTTAATATGTGTACTTTTGGATGTCTACTAGAAAAATTGTGAATTTTCGCATGACTGAAAATCTCGGTAAAAATATATAAAACTGAACCGCAAATATTTAAATTCATGAAACTGGTTGCTTTAACTGACTGTCCAGGAATTGTCCGAAACTTTTACCAAGACCGCAATGGTTCCTGGGTCGTAGTCATGGAAAGAAACTCAATATGTACATGGACAAATTCATTCGGTGTAAGTTTATAAATACCGACAACCTATGATTTTGACCATATCACGTTTAGTTAAATTGTGTTAGATTTGAATAGACAAAATAATGATCAGTTTTAATTTTTAGGGTGAATACCAACAGCAGCACCGGCAGGAGTTTAGCTCACCGGATACATCTGATGTCGAGACCATTCAAAACCTTATGGAAAATAGTCACTTTCAGTTAAATACGTTAAAGCAGCAACTGAAATCAACATTTGATCCTATGCAATCTGTAATTTGTATTTCAAATCCATATTGAATGATTAGTATTGTGTTCATATAGACGGAAGCTTTAGCAACATGCCAACTAAATGTTCGATACTTGGAGGATGTGAAAACAGGCTTGGAAATTAAAACACAAAGAAACTCACAATTGGACGCACAACTTTTGCAAATGGACGGTAAAATGTGAAATTGTTTTTTATACCATTGCATATAAAATAATTATTATAGCAATAATTAACTTACTTTAGGTTGAAAAATAAACAAAATTCAGTTTACTTATTTATCTACAAAATAGTTAGTCGTAAAATAGTAATTGAATAGTTAGATTTATAAAATCTATAATTTATAATACTCTAACATAATTTATAATGTTAGAAATTATAAATTTATAATGCGCATTACAAATATTCTTTAAATATAAAGTTTAAAATTAAACAAATCGAGAGAAGTCAACGTAAAAATTTATTGTTACAAATGGTCGATCACTTCTGCGATCATCAGGAACATGTTCCCGATGATGATCGCAGTAGTGATCCAAATTTTTAACAATAAATTTTACGTTGACTTCTCTCGATTTGTTCAATTTAAAAAACAATCGAGTCTGCTTACAATTTTATATTAAGTTTATAACATTATTTAGAAATTATCGTTAAAACATGATTTACTATAATTTTCTGAAGTTGCAATCAGTGATAACCTGAATTTAATTATTAAATAAAATGTGTGTATTGTTACTTAATTTATTATAAAAATTTATTTAAAATTTATTAATTATTAATATGAAGGTTAAAGGTACAAAGAATAAACGAATGGCGCAAACTATCGATAGACTTTACCACAAATAAAGTTTTAAAATCTATAACCTATACAAATTCGTTATAGAGCTAATTTAACGTCAGTTTAATTAGCTCTATGAAGAAACATTCTATTCTAAACTGAATAAAAATTACATTACCAACAGTAATGTAATTTACTGTAATTAACTTACCAACAGGCATTGACTACGCAACTCCTGATTTTATCATTATTTCACAATGGGTAATTAAAAACTGTTACTTATTTATATTTATAAAATATTTTAAACTTTCAGGGTTCTAGCAAACACTTATTTGTTTGATGTCAAGGATTAAGTATTTATTAGAAGCCTAAAAGGATTTTAAATATTTTTTGTGATTTATATTGTATTAAATGGTCTTGCTCACTTTTAATAAAATAATTATCTAATTAAATACATTATAACGAACTAATTGAAGGTCATCAGTTCTTCCGGATGATATCAAATCCTTATTCTAAAAAATTGTATATTATTTATTAATTTTTATTTATTGATAATTTTAGTGATATGATATGAAATATTTTTATAAATTTACAGGAACGAAGAAATTAGCTTAATTGCAAAAATTACAATATTTCAATAGTTTCTACTATTATTATTCATTGACTGCCAAAAGAGCAAAGCTCAAAACAGGGGCATCAGAGTAAAAAAATAGAGAAAAATAAAAAATAGTCAACAAAATAGCTGAAACAAGTCAGGATTCAAGGCGGAATTCAGCACGAAGATAACTCTCTAATTCTGATAGATGTGTCGCCTCAACAACAGTAGATGGTACTTTATTCCAATGTTTGACAATTCGATGTCTTATGTCACCTCGGTTCCGCTTCGGTCCCAGTTTGTGTACCAGTTTAAGCTTGTGTCCTCGTAGATTTTCAATAGCAGAAAGTGTAAATAGAGGGTTTAAAACGTGCTTAGAAGAGTGCAGTGTCCACCACACCAACATCAAATCTGCTTTAATTAAGGACGTCTCAACATCGCATATGCCTAGAACGTATAGTCTCTGAGGGTAGGGAATATCTCGAATAGAAGAAACTATATGGCTAGCTTTACGGAGAATGCCCTCAAGTAAACGCAAATCTTCCTTAGATTGCGTAACGACTGTTGATGAAGCATATAGCATATGAAAAAGGACAATCGAGGGGAACATCACCCTAAATGAGTCAACATCTATTGAACCTAGCGTTCTTCGTAGTAGCCCTAGAATGCGTTGACATTTGCTTACAAAATATCTTACATGAGGACCCGATGACAGATTATTAGATAATATAATACCGAGATTCTTGACTTGATCAACATTCTTAATGGTAGCATCGCCTTAAGTGTACGAGCCAGAGTACATCTACTGACCTAAATGCATGTGATAGGTCTTTTCTATGTTAATAGTAAGATCATGTGAGCTAAAACTATCATCTTCATTAGAATTACAAACAGTTTATTTCAAACTGAATAAAAAATTACATTACCAACAGTTTGAAACTTTTTATGATTTTCCTGAAGATGGTAGCAGAAGCTATTGACAGATTGTAATTTTTGCAATTAAACTAATTTCTTCGTTCCAGTAAATTTATAAAACTATAAGAAATAAATGGATATTTTCAATACTTATAATATAGAATTTCGCAATAAGAAAAATTATTAACCAAAGAGAAATTCCCTCGTATTATGTGAAAACTATTTTCAAATCGATTTTCAAATCGATTTTCAAGCAGAAATTATTTGTGAAAATGGTTATATATGGGCCTAAAATGGTTTTGATGTAATTTATTACAATAGACATTTTGTAATGATTTGAATTTGATTGTAATGATTGAAATGCGATTTTCATCGCATTTAGACAGATGTGTCCGATGATTTTAAAATTGAAGTGCCATAATGAGAAGACAAATTGACAGCTATTTATATACTCAACGTATAATATTGCTTCAAATTGAAAACAACATACTCAATGATTGAACATTCAACTTTTTTACACATTTTTCTGTATTATACTAGATGAAATCCAAAACAATACAAACCGTAAAAAAAATCTATAAAAAAACTATTCATTTTTTAATTTCATTATTAAAATTTTTAAATCGGTAATTCATTTTTTGGCCACGACATGATTAATGGAATTTCACTGACTGAACTTGCCGTTTATGCGATCAGGAGCGAATGAGTTACGACATCCCGAATCCTATAGTCAGTGTTGTTCACGACATGATTCATGACATTTCATTGACTAAACTAACCGCTTATGTGATAAGGAGTTAAGGAGTCACGACCTCCTGAATCCTATGACCAGTGTTTGTCACGACATGATTAATGAAATTTCATTGACTAAACTGGCCGTTTATGCGATCAGGATCGAATGAGTCACGACATCCTAAATCCTATGGTCAGTGTTGTTCACGACATGATTCATGAAATTTCATTGATTGGAGTGGCCGTTTATGTGATAAGGAGTTAAGGAGTCACGACATCCTGAATCCTATGGCCAGTGTTGGCTACGACATGGTTCATAGAATTTCATTAACTGAACTGGTCACTTATGTGATCAGGAGTGAAGGAGTTAAGACATCCCGAATCCTATGGTCAGTGTTGTTCACGACATGATTCATGAAATTTCATCGACTAAACTGACCGTTTATGCGATCAGGAGCGAATGAGTCACGACATCCTGAATCCTATAGTCAGTGTTTGTCACGACATGATTCATGAAATTTTATTGATTGAAGTGGCCGTTTGACGAATGCTCACCTCTGCAACGCCAAAAACAAATTCCAAATTTACCTTTAATCTACGCTAGGACCCAGTTTACCGCGTTATTGATTTCAGTCATAGAATTTGAGCCACTTATTGACATGGCATTACAATAAGTGAATACAACCATTAACACGCTTTTTTGTTGATTTTATTTTTAAAGCTTATCTTAACTTTTTTAATGCTCGTATCTGTATATTTTATTCAGTTCTTAATTTTTTTTTTAAATTTCAAATGTAAAAATTGTTTCAAAATAAATTTTTATTCTATATAATGGAAGTATTATTCTATTTTATATTTATTCCGTTATAATAAATAGTATTCCAACTAAGAAATTATATATATCGATATCAATTCCAAAATTTTGACGACATTCAGGATTACTATAATCACGATATTGGTGTACGTTCTCCAATAGTCCTTACATAACACCTTATAACATGGCAGTTATCGAAACCTGATAACACATATACAAGATATAACATATTGCAGTTCATCACGATGTTCTGCAATATTATAATCTTACGTCTAATACATTGCATATTATCAATTTATTGGTTCATAAAATTACTGTTGGTTATAAATAAACTATGAATATATAATCTTAGGTTACTGCCTTTGTGTAAGTTGAGGATTAAGAAGTGAAACCGCGAATGAGGTTTTGAGTTCAAAATACGAAGTCTCATTGAGTGATCTGATTGGATATACTGCCATATCATTATTGAAATGTGGAGTTTACTAAAATTAGGAATATAATTGGTTGAGACTCATATCTTAAGATTTAAGATAAATTAGAGATAAACACGAATGATTCACAGTAAAATCATCATTAATGATGATGATTTATAAATCATCATCACCGTCCTTTTAATGTTGGCTGACGATCACTCGACTCATCGGCTTTATTGACATTTATATTATGAAAGATTTTCGTCTTACATTTTGCAAATTCAATTGAAATAATTTCTGATTATAGCAATTTATTATTACTACAGACCACCAAAAGAGCACGCAGGCTTATACAGGGGCATCACAATATGTAAAAAGGGAATATATTAGGAATATATTTTATTATTTTTAATAAAAATATATATTCCTATCTGTCTATTTTAGATTGTAAATTAGAAATGAATTGTATTACTTTATAATAAAGCCTACCTATTTGTCAAATTAATTACTATTCTCAAACTAGTCATATATAGTTTGCCTCGAAATAAAACGTTCAGATTATAAATTAATTCTGATATGTGTATCTAAGTTATTTTGTTCATGTAAATATTATATTTTCTATCTAATTTTTAATAGTTTATTACCTTTAATTTCGCTGTAAACCGCAGGATCAATGACTTCAATTGCGAGCTTACCTATCGCCTGCCCTTCTTTAATATATTTTTTAACATTTTCAAATGATTCATTATGGACATCGACATTATTAACACCGATAATAAGATCACCAACTTCCAGGGCACTTGAGTGTGCCGGAGAATCAGGAATAATTGCAAGTATCTCGTGAGGTTTGTTTACGTTTTCCATTATAGATAGTCCAACATTTGCTCCCGGTTTCAAATTATTAAGTTGACATATGCGTCCACATGGCACTAAATTCAAACAAGAGTGCTACATTGTAAGTGCAATGATACTATGTAATATCTAACAACACAAATCGACAACTAATCATCGATCCGCGTTGAATATTAATTTGATAAAAAATTTCATTTAATATAAATTGGCATTATTTAACGCGTTATGTTTTCAAGAAAGGTTTAAAGTGTTCAAGTTAATTACAATACGTCTTGATAATGTCCGCGGTTAGCGAACGAAATATCGAAGAAATATTTGATTTCTTTTTTCTGGGAATGGCATTTAGATACAAAAATAATTATTAAGGTTTCAAATTATTAAGTTGACCACATGGCACTAAATTTAAACAATAGTGCTACATTGTAAAAAAGCAAAAAGATTTATTTTTACGCGGCAAATGCGTGCCGGTACACGCTTACATGACCACAACAACAAATCGAAATCATGTTTCAAGGGGGTGGATACGGAGGCGGCATTTGAATGCAATAAAGGAAGGAGCGCGGCGGACGTCGAGTGGGAGCTGATTCCAGGCGAGTGGGGTGGCGACGAGGAAGGATCGGAGATCGTAGTTGTTAGAATAATTGGGAACGTAGAGTAAGAGGGAGTTACGGGAACAAAGTGATAGAGAGAGATGGGGTGAGTGTCGTTTAAGAAAGGTAGGTGGATGAACGATGGGGAACCGACTGCGATGAAACAAAAAGTTACGAAATGAAGGCGGAGTTGTATGCGGATGTGGATAATAGGCCAGGAGAGTTGGGCAAGATATGTGGATGTGTGGTCAAAGCGACGAAGACGTAGTAGCACTCGAACGGCGGAGTTGATGATGCGTTGTGGGGGTAGGATCATGGATCTTGAAGAATTGGCGAAAAGGCTGAGGCAGTAATCGATTTAGATACAAAAATAATTATTTTCCCCAGAATGTCTTATTCCAATTCAAGTTGTTTTCAATTTTATGAAAAATCACACCATTTTCATAAATTGCCGCAGCCCCAGAAATATTTATATTTCTCGCGGCCGAGAAATATTTCTACTTCTCTCGCCCGAAAAGTTAGTCATATTTAAGCCTGGTAACAACAGATAATCCAACCTTATAATAAATGCTTTCTATCTTTTCATTACTATCGAGTTCATAAAATGCAATTCATACTCAATGCTCTTTCGGATTGTCAATGATGTGTTCCTTTTTCAGTAACAATCACTAAACCTTTTAACACAGTCAATAGTGCTTACAGATACATTGAGTGATAATTCATTTTGCACTATTTACTTCGATTGTTTTAATTTAAGAAGCGTTTTGTCTTTCAACTCCAGAGGTTAATTCTTCCTTATGTTCTTGGAACATTAATGTTCTCTACCATCTCCGATGACACTATCATTATCATTTTTCGATCGTCCAAATTTTGATAAGTTGTATCACTAGTTCTTAAGCATTTTTATGATCCGCGCGATAAAACAATTTGGAAGTCCATTTAAGTTCACTGATACTATTCTGCCCTGCCTTCAAGAGATCAAATTTTGATATTTTTAATCACAAATTTATGAATCAAATTTGTATAATTTAAATAGTTTAAATCAGTAATTCCCAATAATTCCGAACAATCTTTTATTTTAACTAGAGCCAAATCTTGTTTGAAGTTTTGCGCAATGCTATTTTATATCAACTTTATGAAAACATTGTTTTTTGTAAACTTTTGGTTCTGCTGATGATAGCAGTCAGCTATTAAAAATGTGACTAATTTTAAAGAAAATATATTTTCACTCTCCTGTTCAATCAGGAATTAAATATTCTGAAATTAAATCCTTGAAATGATCCGCTATATTAAATCCACTATATGTTTGTATTGATCCCCTACACATTTATTAGTTCTTGACAATGAATTTACTATTATCAAACTGAAACGTAAGATGATTAAGCGTAAATCACTTAAACCACGAGGCGGTACCCCTTATGGTTTCTGACCATGTGCCACATTGCTACCATATTTAATGAAAATAGTCTAGCTCGGATACTCACGCATTAGTCAGGTCACATTTAGTCATAGGAAACGATGCCTGAATATCATATATTCAATATGTGACCAGACTAATGCGTCAAATAAAGATTTAAATGAATTTGGCGATGACGAGAAGAACAGTTCTTAATGAGAAATAGTGCTTTTCGAAATTTAGTAATGCGCCTATCTGTATCTGCCCTTGTCTTGAGACTACAGTACCATACAATTCCCATATAATGAACCGCATTTACGCTTTCTATGACATGTAATCCCAACAAATATTCGGAAGAGAGGGTCAAATTACCTACAAGTAAATGATAGCAATTTGAACATTTAATAACATACCATTATCACGACTACAAGAAAATATGTTATCAATATTATCTTGCGGGTGACGGTAATCTTCTAAATACTTAATCTTGCTGTGAATCTTAGCATCGTCTGCGATAGCAAGACATACACAACTTAATGTTCTCATAAGAGTGTTTATGAAAGCATTAAAAAGGAACGGACCCAAGACATACCATTGAGGAACACAAGAACTGATGCAGCTAGATGATAATATACTATCTCCCACCTGAAAACGAAAGTTTCACTTGCTGAGAAAATTTCCTATTCAACCAACAAGAGAGCTATAAATCCCGCAATTAAGTAATGCTTCAAGAAGAATATGCGAGACACGTTCAAACGTCCGATTGAAGTTAAAGAACAAAACGTCAACCTTAGCTCTTTGAGATGCTAAATCTATCCATGATTCTCTAGCACATAACAAACAAATTTGTCAAACACGATTTTCCTTTACAGAAGCCGTGCTGGGTCGTGAGAATTTATTGGAACTCTAAATAAAATGCAATGTGCCTGTTAATTATAAGCTCCATAATTTTAATAACATAACTTTTTTAACTAGCAGATCTATAGTCTACAGGATTCGAACGGTTGCCTTTCTTGTAAATTGGTACTACAATCGCTTCTTATTAATCCATCGATATATACTTCTATCTGAAGACTGCTGAAACAAAGCTGAGGGAGTTTAACTGAGTTGATTATTTAAAAGGCGTAAGATATATGGACTAATGACATCGGGACCTGAATCAGAAAATGAAGAAATATTACTTTATGCAAAACGCACGTCAAATGAGGAACGATAAGAGAGAATGAAGTTAAATTTTTAAAAAGTGATTTGCCCATTAAGGAGAATGACGTGTGCCATAATAAAAATACATCCGTAAAACTCTCAGTCATTTCCTTTTGAGACTGAACAATATCATCACCTAAACGTAATGCGGAAATTGAATGCGAAACTTTATTACTCCTACTGAATTCGCTGAAGCCATATCATATTCTCGCCGTTTTGATATTATCAACCTCCTGATAGCAGTAAGTAAGAACTTGCATTGTGATATAAGAGATTTATCTCTTAAAGACTTTAAACATACTGTTACGTGCCTTTAACATTTTTCTCAATCCTGTATCATTGACGAAATCATTGAGCAAGTGTCCCTAGTACTTGCTAACAATAAGGCCAAGCCCAGAGACACACATGAACTCGCTGCTTACGAACAGATACTAAAGGCAATACCCAAGAAGCGTATTCCTGAATTCGTAACTGAAGAATGGTTCCAACTGTTCCTAAAGAGGGTGATAATCATGCATATGGTTATCGCCTTCGGTTGGCACACAGTAGCTCATCAACTCCCGAGGATTACTGGGAGAGTGGTTGAGTTGGCGCGAAGAATCGGGTTAAATCCCAATAATAAGCCATTGAACTTGTAGCTTTCTTTGCAATTACTTGTACAACAAGCTGCACAGTCGAGACAAGAAACACAAGGGAGGAGGAAACATCGTAAAAAGTAAATATACGATATCCGTGAAAACAATTGTATTTTTCTTTGTAAAAAAGAAAAAAATATTTTTTATTTATCTTTCTTTTTGACTGGTTGTGAAATTATTTTGTTTTTAACACTTAGTATCAGTTGTAGGCTTTACTTTAGTAGATTAGTAATAATTGACTTTTGTGAGATTGGGTCTTTAGATCAACCTGCACATATATGTGTCATTATTATTTGAAAGAGTAAAATGATGATTAGTTATGACCTGGTGAGGGTTTCAAGCTATTTTGAAGTAATCTCCTTATAGGGAATATTGGCTAATTATACTCGTCATTTTACACTGATATAAGTTGTTATACCTATAGTCCTGCTTTCTTTACTCTGCTCAAACACATGAATTAAGCTCTACACGAGGGACTAAAAGGTACAAAGGTTTTGCTATGAACAATATGTCGAGTGTATAGGACGTGGAAGTATGCTTTTGTAAGCCACCCAATGATTGTTATACGTGGAGCGGCATATATTTGAGATGAAACTACGTTTTTTCTGTTTTCTTTTTAGAATAGAAGCGTATTCCTGCAATGACGGTAGTGTTCAAAAGAGAGTTCCCCTTTTTGTACTTATGGAAACATCTATTACGGTATTTGATTAGAGCAAGCAATTCCGCATCTAACCATTTCGAATGTAGTTTTCGTGTACGATTCTGGCGTATTGGAGCGAAATAGTCGATAACACAATGTAATGTTGTCTTAAAGTGATGCCAAGCTTCTTGAATGGCTGCTTTTGATGGGTCAGGCCAATACATACAGGAAATTATACTGCGCACGGCATCATAGTCGATCTTAAAAGGATTCGTCGTTTTAACCGTTTCAGCATATGGTCCGAGTGCGTTAAATTCTATTGAGATGACCGCGTGATCGCTTGATCCTATCGGAGGTCTGTATTTGACGTTTTTTATCAGATACGTTTCACTCGAAAAGCAGAGGTCAAGAATTAAGGAGCTAGTACCCCTGTGACGAGTATACCTGTGAACATGTTGGACTAAATGTAGATCATTTATCGTGTTTAAAATCGGTAATGATTCGGGATCACAGCCAGGAAGAAGAACGCAATCTATCCAATCAATTCGCGGCATGTTAAAGTCTCTTAATAAAATAAAGTTTTGACCTTTGAATGCATTTTCAGTTATTGAGGATATAATCGACCGGTTGGAGCGAATGGGAGGGGGCGATAGAATTCACCCAGAGCGAAAACTATGTTTTTACGGTCTATTACAAAAATCCAAGCGTATTCACAGAGACTTGATTCATCGCACTTAATTGACATAACACGAGTTGTAAGAGCTTCTCTAGCATATATGATCACCTCGCCACCACGGCAAATTTGCCGATCTGCGCGGATTATGGCGTATCCATCGATGGAGATTTCTGAATCTATGATGTGAGGTTTTAACCACGACTCTGTAAAAACAAGTAACTCAAAGGAGGTGCTGTAAATCACAGTGAGAACTTCGTCCATTTTATTAATGAAACTTAAGACATTTGAATATAAAACCCGGAAGGCATGTGTGAAGTGTACTGGGTCGGAATACTCGTATCTCTTGTCAGATTTACTGTAACTTCTTGGGTAGTTTTGTTGCGACACAAAAACTTCGCAGCTCCCAGATGTTTCCGCCGTAGCCAATGGACGAATTCAGAAACGAGTTGAAGTTCTGTGTCGCACTACACGAAAATTTATGACGGTGAGGTTACTTTCACCGTTAGCTACTCTGTTACAAAGTTCACTCTTTGCTTGTTTCAATCAAGTTCTGTTCTCGATCGAAAGATCTCTGTGAAGGATCAATCCAGTACCTGCAAGATGATAACCGTATTTTAAAGCTAATGCACACATTTCGGACTTTGCTTTGATGATCTTAAGAAGGCGTGAACTGTTATCTGATCTTATTTTCCCCAGTCTACAAAGGTGGAGAACTCTGAATTGCTGCAGCTCAGTAGGTGAACATGTGTGTAATAGCTCAGAGAAGAAAGATTGTAATGCTTTGACGTCATGCTGTACACTTTAATGGTTGTTAGTAGCCGATGATTCCCTTTTATTAGCTATGATTAGACACTGTGACCTATCATAAGTCCGGCGAATAAGAGCAGTTAATGAGTTATTTAAGGAGACTGAATTGGAGTAAGAATTTGTAGATTTAAGTCGAAAGTCAGCTGATTGTGAAGAACTCGGAGGTCCGCTACATGATGTTACAGAGACAAACGAATCTGTGAAATCATGTGTTGTCTCTTCATGGTTCAGAGTGTTCATGTCTAGATTTACACATTTTTCAGGTGAAGTTTGAAAAGTCTGATCAAATGCTGGTGGGGGTCTGTTGTGAATTGCAGTGGGAGATCCTTGCTTGACGCTGTGCAACAAAATTAAGAGCTGGCGCCGATTCTTCGCTTTTCTCCTCGACAGGTTTAGTTATATCCAATCGTGCGTCGTTACACACGCAATAACCACAAATGAAATGTTTACTTTCGTATCTCGCAATGTCAATTTTTTTCACTTTTTTAAGAGTGTCCAAACATCGTATCCCTGCTTGTCGCATCCAACTTCTAACTGAACGTAGCCATCGTCTGTCTGTTTTTTTGAGAGTTTTCATCGATTTCATTGTTTGTACTGTTATTTATAAGTCGTTAGTAATTGTAATTAACTTGAACACTTATAACTTTTCTTTGTATGTTAATAATTTTTCAAACTTTTTTAAATCGACGAGGTTCTAGTAATATGACAAATTCGGATATAGCAAATATGTTTCAAATATGTCAATTATGTCAAAATAAGAACTGACCGCCAAAATTTGCAAGTCATCCAGGCTAGAAATACTATGTACATTTATATATGCGATACGAGGGTACCAATGAGACACTTGATAACGATGACTAATGATAGCGTTACTGAAATCCACAAGTAAACTGAGCACGGGTTAAAAAGTCTTTTGTTATAACTACTTGCAAAAAAGTTATAAGTATCCAGTATAATTACAAAATAAAATACACAATGTTTGCTGATCGTTGTAAATCATCGAATATCGAATAAATCATCATCGCATAAATTATCGGAAGAAATTGTGTCAACATCAACAAAGTCATCCAAGTTCAACAAAATCATCCCGGGTACAAGGGCTCTGACTGCGATAAGATCGAAAGTCAAATTCGCTCCGGACGCGCTCGAGTACGGTCGTCAATTCTTTGGAAATGCTTCGAAATTTCGAAAAAGCACTCGACGGGTAGGAAGGATGGTACACTTTCTAAATCCACAAAACTTGCCAAACATTGTCGTGTATTTAACAAGGATCCTTCGATATCAACTGCTGTGGAGTATTGCGATATTCAGATCGCATGTGATTCAAAAGGATGCGATCTCTGGACGATGATGTCCTTTAGAAAGGATGTATGTATAAGCACAGATGGTCGATTCATACGAAGATGGTTGTTCGCTATGATTGCTCTAAACTCCGAGTGCCCGCTTTGATGGTGAATAATAGTGGCGATGGTATCGATCATTCTATAGAACCCGTTGTAATGTGTGATCATAACTTCAATGTCGTCGTTGACGACACAGATATAAGTATGTTAATTGACAATCGTACTTCCTGCATTGACTTTTCAAATGGAAACGCTGTCAGATGCGTGAGCCCAATCTATGAACATCATACCGCCTACAGTCAGTCGGGTTCTCATAAAGGTGTTCATTCTATCAACAAGCAGCATTTGCGGAACAACTCGAGGTCCACCACGTTCACTCATGTCAGGTATACGAGTATTGGCCATCCTATTCATGCAAAATCAAATCGTTATAGATCCGTGATCATTGCTAACTTAAGGAAGCCCGTAACGGCAAACACTGCTATTCGTTCAAAGGAGGATCAGAACAGTATTTGGACAATTCTTGGCTTCCTGTTTGCCAACTCTCAATCCGAAGCTCGCTCAGGAATTCACGTTGAGTCTGTCTTCCGCTTAGAAAAACCTTCATAAGATTGCCTCGGTCATCCTCGGCTGCTAAATATTATTTTCTCTAATGAGGGACTTGCTGATTAAGTATTTTATTACTCTCATCGTATCAAAGGGTATGGTATTCGCTTATTGAGAGATCTCAACAGAGGAGATAGGATGCTCCTTAAGGCGGTTATTACGGAAATTCGTGATCGGCGCTCAAAAAGGGAGCGCAATCTTATGATTAGGAATTTTTGCGTGGTGCAGCGCACGTCAACCTTAACCCGGCTTCCACTTGATGGGTTAACGAGTGTGACAAAGAGCTACATCGGGTCACTCAGTGCTACTACTGCACCTCTCCCGTTGCAGCATCCCTCATCTTCTCAATTCGAGGGTATAAATTGAGTGGGAGCATTATTGACTTGCATTGTGGCAAAGTGATCAGGGACCGAAATCGTGAAGCTTATGGTCTGATTCTAATGATGCCGAATATCCGTAGTCTATTTTCCCAGAAGGTTGAGCTTGTGTACCGTGTTCACAGTTTGAAACCGGATGTTGCCGTATTTTGTGAAACGTGGGTCAATTCATCACATGGTGATAGTGAAATTAGCATTAACGGATACGTCTGTCATCGGGACGACAGGGGCGTCTCGTTGAGGCGGAGAGGTGCTGATTTATATCTCTGAGAATCTGTCTGCACGTGGCATTGTCATTTCGTGTGACCCGAGTGGACACTATCAATCGATATAACTTCGTATTTACGTTGCTGACATTTTGTTATGTAAGGTGGGAGCAGTTTACAGATCTCCCTTATCCGACTCTGTCAACTTGATGACTGATTTACGTGTGCACGCCTCACATCCTTTGTCTTGATGGGCAATCTTAGTATGCCGCATGCTGATTGGTCTGACTACACACCTATGCTATGTTGTGACTTTCACTCCCGTTGTATGATGGACTGTAGAAATGAATGTTGCCTTTTTCAACTCATAGACAAACCAACACGATTATGTGGAACTCAATCTTCATTGCTATGCATGTCTTGCCTATTCGAATAATCTGGTTACGGATATCAGACAGGACTGTTCTATTGGTAAAAGTGATCACGCATTCATTCTGGGTGGCATACGTGCTGATATATATTCCACTTTAGTCGTTGAACCCGCACTAATTCCATTCATAAAAAATTTTGTTCTATCAAACCATCTCTTGCTGCAAGTCGTTTGGCCTTCTTAAAGGAGAGGAACGAAGCATGGTCAATGTTCCGCAATGGATATATCACTTTTAATGGTTTAAAAGTAATCCGGAATCGTGTATGCTCTCTTATCCGTAATAAACGGAGATTATGTGAAATGAGTACTATCCAATTCATTCGCACCGGCCTTTGCCGCTTCTATTCATACGTTCGACGTTCCTTATCATCTCGATGTCAGCTTTCTGAGTTGCCGATCACAACGATCATACAACGAATGATCAAAAATGTTTTCCAAACATATTTGCTACACACTCTGGTGGTGTGTTCTCCGATACAGTTGCTGATCCAATGATTTCCTCCGAACAGCACCCACTAGTTTCATGCTCACCAAGACATCGTCAAATTGTCAGCTCTGACTTTGTAAATAATGCTCTACATAACCTAAAATCCATTAACTTGACAAAGCAAGTCGGAATACCGTCTATTTTTCTAAAGAACGTCACGGCCTTGATCTGCTGCCCTGTTACCAGAATCTTCAATAAGTGTTTGGAATCCGGCGTCATCCCCAACGAACTAGTGAGATGCAATTGTAGTCCCAATCTATAAAACGGGAGACGTATCTAAGGTCGAAAATTATCGCCCGATTAGCTTAACATGCATCTGTAGTAAGATCATGGACCGTATCATTATCTCTACTATGAAACGTATCATTCTCTATAGTATGGAACGCCATGTCATAAGCGCAAATATCATAACAACTGCACAACATGGCTTTCGAGCAGGTCACTCTACTACAACCAATCTTATGTTGGCTCGTGAAAGATGGATTTCTTTGAAATCTGAGGGTGTAGATATCGACATTATTTTTGTCGACCTCTCGAAAGCGTTTGACACCGTACCTCATGATAATCTTTTCCGAACTCTTCGGCATTACTCGTTCGATTTTTTGGTTAATAGTTTGGATTGTGGATTACCTTCATAATAGAAGGTTCTATGTTCGCCATAATGGACGTCTCTCCTCAGCCATTTCGATGACCTGTGGTGTTCCACAGGTCAACGCTGCTATCAAAAGGGTATAAATATATATTAAATAATAACAACGACAAAAATAAAATTTACAATTCGTTATATAATAACTTAAATGCTTACTTTGGTAAGCTGATTAATAGTGAAAGCTCGAATATATCTAAGATAAACATTTGGAAAGATTATATATTTGATAAAATTAAAAACAAAATGAAAATAACAAACAATTACAAAAGGAAAGATAAAATTAATAAAGATATGTATACAGAACTTACAAAACTAAAGGATAACTATATAATAACAACTATTGATAATGCTAGTAATAACTTTGTCTTCATATGCAAAAAGCTTTATTATGATATACTAATGAAAGAGGTTAATTCTAATGATTTAAATGTAAATCCAACATATGAACGTAGTGAGTTGAGTTTAGAAACAATTATTACAAGTCACTGTTATATAATGGATAAAAAGGGTACAAAGTTTGAATCAGATAATAAAGCTATACCTATATTATATTGGAATCCAAAATTACATAAAAATCCAATAATACCAAGGTTCATATGTATTGCGTTTAAATGTACATTAAAACCACTTTCTGTCTATATGAATAAAATACTTAAAGTAATAAGAGCACGCTTAAAAAATATTGCAAGGTAATCGAAATTAATACAGGTACAAAAGCCTATTTCGGTATTAATTCTACAAAAGAATTTTTAGAACAGACAAAAGGAATAAATTTTCAAAATATAAATACATACGATTTTAGTACGCTTTCATACAAATCTAGATTTAGTAGATATTAAAGAAGCGTTAGTAAAATTAATTAATCTTATATTCGGAAAAATATATACATATATATGTTATAATAATTATAACGCCTATCTAACAAAAATTAAACCATCAAGTAAATATAAATATATGGATAAAATTGAATTAATAGAATCCTTAAATATTTTAATAAATTAAAATTATTTAAAAAGTAGGGACATCTATATTTAGACAAGTAAAAGGTGCTCCAATGGGTGGTAATAGTAGCCCAATTATAGCTGACTTGTTTTTAAGCTTTATATAATATGAATTTGTTCATAACTGTGTAAAAACTAAATCTAAACAATATAAATATATGAAATATATGTTATAATACATTGATGATATGTGTATTTGATTCTAATAATTTTTATTCAATTAGTGAACAAATTTATCCAGAAAGCTTTATTCTTATAAAACCAATATTAACGATAAAGAAGGTGTATATCTAGATATGAACATAAAATTAACATCAATAATAACTACTTTTAATTTATCTCGTAAAGATGACATATTTAAATTTACAAGACACATATTTTTGCATGAGCATTCATGCATACCATATAATATAAAATATGATACGTTAAATAGTGAAATTTTAAGAATTGCAACAATATTTAATGATATTGGCTTTCTTAAAAATCATTTAAATAATTTAATAGATGCATATTTTAAACTAGGTTACTATAAAAATAACATCAAGCAGAAAATAGTAAAATATACAAATCAACACAATAATATAAAGAATAAATTTAAACTCTTAAGTGGCAAATTTTTATGGATGGATAATAAATAATATACTTTGCATTAGAATAAGATATTATATAATCAAATTTCATCAGAGGAAATACATCATTAGCATGCATTTGGCCCACTGATATGACGGGTCGACGAATATGAGCCGAAACCTGATAGCATAGCAGCTCCTCCTGATAACCTCTGATTCTTATTCTGATACAACGTCTGTTCTTTATTAGTTAATTCATAAAAATGAATTCTATTTTAAATTTCAACTATTTATTTTAACTTGATATAAATTTTAAAAAAATCTTATAATTATTAATTTTATTATTTAATTATTAAATTTTAATTTATTCTTATTATTGTTTTGTATATTTTATAATTATATTAAATACGTATACTCAGTTAGCTGAGTTGAATTGCTCTAAAAAGTTATTCCAAATTATTTGTAAATATTTTTAATATTTTTAATTTTGATCAATCAATCGATTGCTGTTGTAAAAATTTGATGCTATTATTTGAATATCTGCATAATTTTAGATGTCTAATTATATAAATTTAGAATGAATATTGCAAAATATTTATTTTCACTTTTACGCGCTTTGTCAAAATATGCAAGAAGCCTGTTTATTGGACATTTTTATGTGCACTTTGTAATGTTTATTTTTTTTGGACGACACTCCTATTGAACGCAACCACATAGTTTAATCACATATTTATCCCCTTTTTCTCCCCTCCGTTTGATGTCGCTAACCATCAATAATTTGAGACATTCACTATTTCAGTAAATAAGACCCCAACTGTTGAGGTTTACCGACATCAAGCGGATTGGATGAAAGGGGATATAATTGAACAATGAAGATCAGTTGCAACAATATGGATTCAATGAATTATTCGGGATCAATTGTTCGACCATAATTAAAATATGCTCAAAAATATGCATATTTGAAAGAACATTTTGAATATTTTTTTTGAATGATTCAAATATATTAATATTTTCAACTTAAGTTAATATAACTATGCTGTTGACGATGACGCAATAAACA
The DNA here is from genome assembly GCA_012934845.2 of Pomphorhynchus laevis. NCBI lineage: Eukaryota > Metazoa > Acanthocephala > Palaeacanthocephala > Echinorhynchida > Pomphorhynchidae > Pomphorhynchus > Pomphorhynchus laevis. The sequence continues at coordinate 27,725 of WNNJ02000041.1, forward strand.
TTACATGTTATCATTGCATAATTTTAAAATATTTCAAATTCAAATTACTTGTTAAACAAAGAAATAAAAAAATGAATGTTTTCTTCGTAACAGCATTGAAAAAATCTCAAATCATTATATACTGATAAGATATATAAAAAATACTTAAACTTAAATTTTTACGTTTCTAACATTAAAATTTAAATTAAATTTAAATTTTTTATGAAAAAATTTAATTTTTATTTTTTTAAGCAAAACGCATTTCTTAAAAAACATTTATACGCCATTTAAAAGAGCACATGAAGATGTATAATAAACAGGATTTTTGGGTAATTTGGACAAAGCCACTAATCGGAAGACTTTTAAGTATCTCCTTTAAGACAATATGGACGTGCTCTCAATTTTTCTTTTACTGTCTTTTTTGTCTTTTATTGATTTTACTTTCTTTATATTCCCATTTTTACATATTTTGACGCCCCTGTATGAGCCTGCGTGATCTTTTGGTGGTCTATAGTAATAATAATTTAGGATCCCTGCACAGTGTAAAATATGACAGGGAGCCAGCGAACAAAAGATAGTCTGCGACATCCGAAAATTGTTAAATATGACTCACCATCCGTTCACGTCGATTTAACTCGTTGCGAGAATCAGCAAGCTCCCAACGCTCCTCTCGGAATCAGTCCGTAAGTATCCGCTAGTCGAATTTTTTAGCATATAATCGCCTCCAATAATGGCTTTTGCTACATCCGTAGACCAAAAATAACTTTCAGAAGACGAGGTTAATTCTTACAAAATAGCATATAACGACAAGATAAAATTTGCCCAGCAAATTAAGCTAGCTACTTCGATATATAGCAAATTAGTTACTTATTCTTATATTCCTGATCAAAATGCAAAAGTTTTATAAATATTTTTAAATTTCCACCACTTCCAGGAAAATATCGCTAATTATATATTAGCAAAATATATTATTTTTTATTGTATCGATAAAATACTTTTGTATCACAAACATATTTCTTTTAACCGAGATTTTCAATATAGAATATATACCGTTAGTTCCATATGCTGTTACTATCGTTGGATTATCTTGTACCATCCATATACTATTGGGGTAGAGCGAAGAATTTATTTTCCCATTTGGTTCAACAGGAGTGTTACGCAGTAATCGAAGTTTAACCTAAAAGGATTAAACATTACTGCTTGGGTTTACGCACCGTTTTAATAAAACGACTATTAACTGTTGCTTATCTCGATAAATTAGATTAATATAAACTTTGTTAAAAACATGTTGCCTAAAATCAGTAAATTATAATATTTCTGTTCATTACTCATTGATATGCATAACTAATTGTGTTTACGTAATTGTATGAGGTGATAGATTTTGCATTCAAGGAACACCGTTTCTAATGTTTCTAATCAATATTTGTAATACGAAACACCCTGTAAATTAAAGATCATTTTTGGACGCATTTATAGTTTCGGCTTATTAATGGATGATTGTAAGAAATATCCCTATCATCTAGAGTAATTACCGACAAAAGTTAAATATACGAAATACAGTAATTTTACTAACGAATGTATTTAATTTATCAATAAAACAAAATATTTTATTAATTTATTTGCTTTTGATTACATTTTTAAATAAATATTCAAATAAACGCTTGATAAGAACGTATAAATAAATATTTTATTAAAATGAAATAAAATATTTATACAGTTCGACTTCCACAAGGTCGCCGGAGACCTGAGAGCTATAGACACACTGATATTTGCATTTGACCGAACGGTAGTTTTAAATTTTCTGCTGTCTTATAGATAACGTCGTCGTATATTCTTAGTTAATATAATTAATATGATATTGATAAATAAATTATTAATATTAATAAATTAATAGAATAGAATAGAATTTATTTAGAGTGGCCTTTGTGGTAAATAGAACCATTTACAGGCTTACTATAAAAATTAAAAGACAAGTTTACGTCCGATGAATGTTTGAACTTGTATGTAGAGTTATTGAATTGATTGCGGCTGAAAGTGTTATTTTAGTTCGTTTGCAAGAAGTGTGGCGATCAAGGAAGTTTTGAAGTGTTTAAGCGACGTCAATGATTTTGTGTCAGAGGAAGTTTGTTCCAAAGGCGTGGTGCAGCGATGGTGAACGCACGATATCCGTGATTACCGTTGTGACGGGGGACGAAAAGCGAGTAGGAGCGATGACTTCTTAGGGAGAGACTAGTCGTCATATAGGATGCGCTATCAGGAAGATATAGATAAGGAGGGTTGTGCCGGAATTTGATTTGCCATGCAAGTGTGAGAATTTGATAGGTTATGCTGATCGGAATGTCGAGCCAGTTAAGTATGCGGAGGGTGTTGGAGATGTGGTCGTACTTGCGAAGGCGGAAGATGACTCTAGCAGCCGTGTGCAGAATCCTTTGTAAATAGTGAAATTGATATGCTGGACAGTTTACGAGAAGACCTAAGCAATATTCTAAACGAGGCATGAAAAGGCTGAAGATTAAAATAGCTGTCGATTTCACGTCGAGGTTTCTACGGACACTTCGGATGTCACGGAGGATGAGGGAGCATGAACTTCGAATAAAAGGCAGAAACGAGATATTATTGTCAAAAGGGACAGCGAGGATTGTCATGATAGTCACTTCTGGTAGACGGAAATTGTGTATGCATACTGGAAAATCGAGGGTGTAAGAGTGGCGCGGTGTTATCCACATCATGTTAGATTTCTCGTTGTTTAAAAACATACGGATTGAACAAAGATATGCGTGAATAGCAGAGAGGCAAGACGATGCATCAGAAGCGAGGTTGGATGCAGATGTAAGTGTGCATGATGCATAGATTACTATATCGTCAGCGTACTGAATAACTTCAAAGCCGAAAGGGACCACGATGGAATATATATCACTAAGGAGAAGGGTGAAAAGAAGCGGCCCTAGAAGGGATCCTTGTGGTACACCACAGCTGAGAGGAACCGGCGCAGAAGAGTTGGAGTTGGAGACTACGTGATAAGAGCGATTTGAGAGGTAGGATTTGAACCAAGAAATGACATGAGACGAGAAGCAGTAACGTTGTTTGATACATGAGAGGAGTATAGTGTGATCAACTACATTAAAGGCGGAGGATAAATCAAGTGAAACTACAAGGCTTACTAGATGTTATATTAAATTAATATGATGTATTAAATTATGAATTAATACATAATATATAAATATATCTATATTAATACACGAAATGCCAAGTTGATAACAACTTGGCATTTTATTGAGAAATAGTCACCGCATACGCCCGCTCGATGAATATAATTGATAGATTATATATCAATACGCTGCTATGCGTATCATCACATTGCAATTTACATAAGCACGACCTTTTTAAAGATTCATTAATAACAGCACACATTAAACATTAAAATTTTTCTACAATTACATTTATTTTTTTATTTGTAATTATATTTAATCTTCACTGTAAACATTATGTCAGAAGATATAATTGTAGAAATATAACTTTGAAAATACAATCAATTTAGAATTATATCAAATTTAAGTTTATACAAATTCATAATTCCGAAATCACTGACATTTTGGATTTAAATATTTTCTTTGTATAAATTGTTCAAAATATTTGACTAAAACTTGAAGTTTATAAAAGTAAAATTGAAAATTTATTTAAAATTGTTATAGTATATAACTAAATATATAAATATATAGTCAATATGTAATCCACATTCACTGCTAAATAACTGGACTTCGATCATCAGCTTCATCAGTTTGACGTTCCTAACCTTCCAGCAGTTATCGTCAGTCGGATGAAGTAGTTAGGGTGCGTTTCGACTGCTTTTGTGATAAGTGTGAAGGCACTAGCAATTTATCACGATGTTAGGCGAAGCTCAGGTTCATAAAACGTTTTTACTGGCTTGTTGCGTGTGGAGTTTCTAGTAATTCTCTACACAATGCACAAATGTGTATCTGTTGATTACTAAGACACTGAATTTCTCACAAGATTCCAAAAAGAATGCATTATTATACAAATTGCTAGTGAAATAAATTGCTTGGCACTGCAGTCAAGAAGCCTAAGCAGGCTACAATTGATTTTTAATACATATTCGCTGCTAAAATACTGGTTAGGTACGTCAGTTTGACGTTCCTAACCACACGGCAATCATTGTCAGTCGGTGCCCTCGTAATCAACTGATACTAGTTAAATTGTGGTTAGGAACGTCAGTTTGACGTTCATAACCACACGGTAATCATTGTCAGTCGGTGCCCTCGTAATTAACGGATGCTAATTTGTGCCTTATGTTGTCCAGACAAATCTCATGACATCGGAATAAAACAGCATAAATAAACGCCTACAAAGGCTTTGATAGCGCTATATAGCAAACCATATTATAAGCTCAGAGATGAGCTTATAAGATAAGCTTAGAGATGACCTTATTATAAGCTCAATTTATTATAATAACGTCGTAGTTTTATAAAAGATTGTTTGGATAGAAAAATACTAGAAGCGTATCACATTCATTAAATCCGTAATTATATCATGTCGAATAATATAACAGATATTACATTGAATATTTTGGAACGACGTGTTAAACTATTTGATATTTTGGATGCTAAGCGACATTAGCGAATGTGTCGCTTAGCGTCCAAAATATCTAATGTCGCTTAGCATCCAAAATATCAAAGTATCAGATCATCTAACTGAGTCTACGTATTTTATATTATTTATAAATTAAAAATAATGATAAATAAAAATAAAATAATAAATAATTATAAATAATAAATAATGCTAGATAGGATTTTATTAAGTACACAGGTCAATAATAACTTATCACTAGAACAAATCAGATCAGATAATTGAGTCTACGTATTTTACACGATATATAAATAAAGATAATTTTATTGTAAATAATAAAAAATTAAAAAAGATATTAAATAATTTATATTTATATAACGTTAACATTTATTATTTATATTTTTAAATTCAAATCAATATATTTTGTATTAATGATAAAAAGTCAGATTATAAAAAATACTGTCAGTTTAATCTAATCGGTCTGCATTCTTGTCATGATGCATGCATGACACCTTGTAAGTACATTCGCTAATGTCACTCGACATCCAAAATATCAAAGTATCATATCATCTAACTGAGTCTACGTATTTTATATTATTTATAAATTAAAAATAATGATAAATAAAAATATAATTTAAAATAAGTTAAAATTTACAATAAAAGTCAATTTTTTTGAATAATAAATAATTTTCGATGTATAAGAATAAGGATTAAAGGTCATCAGGAGGAACTGCTATGCTATTTGGTTTCGGTCCCTATTCCTCTACCGAACATAGCAGCAGGATCAAATACGCGCGAGATGGATTTTTACAATACAAGGTTTAAATCTATGTTTGAAGGTACTAAATGGGAGTATTGCAAAATATGGGTATTTTGGGCTGATAGAGAATTTAAGAGTGTGTAGTTGTGGGATCAGTATGACTCTGATAAAATGAAGGGTGCCATAGATGGATATATATGGATATGCAAAACTTGATCTCATAGAAAAGAATTGTCTGTAAGACATAAGACTTTTTTACAGAATTTTAAAAAATCCTTTGAAAATATCTTGTAGTTTTTCTGTTTGCGGGCCAAGGATGATATGCAAAACTCCATTTATTCTTTTATAAAACTTAATAAAAATACTGTTTTAGAATGGTGTTTAATGTGTAGAGTCGTGTGCCAGGAGACCCTTTATGATTCTAATACAGGATTTGGAGGTATAAATGCCAATGGCTTGCCTAAAGTGATATAAGACGAGTCTTTATTTTTTAGACGGCAGTATAATGCAGGATGCCATGTAAATGCTCAATGGATTTTTGGTCTCATAGAAAGATGAACAAGAGAATGTTTTCTTGTTCCGGTGCCAGATAGGAGTGCTTCGACTTTAATAACTATTAAAGGAACCTTTATAGCTAGGGGGACTTCAATAAGTGATAAGTGGAGATTGTATGCCTGACTAGGAGATAGTGGTGACTTTGAACATAAAAGTGTTAACCACTCTTATAATTTTGTTTCCCCAAAAGATCCTATGGTTCATACCCAGAACATAAAGAATTTATGGCTTCACGCCAAAAAGAAGTTGAAGTCACAATATGGGACTAATAGAAAGATGTTGGAAGGTTACCTGGTTTAATTCATGTTTAAAAAAGCAGAATCCCATTAAGAGAAAAAGGTTCAATCATTTTTTAATATTGCTGTCTTCTTTGTATGATTAAATAAGCTTTTTAATTTAAATTTGTGTTTTTTTTTGTATTTTTTTACAAATAAAATCTTTATGGAACGAAGAATAGTATTTCTATTCTTCTTTTATTATTTACAAATAAAATCTTTATGGAACGAAGAATAGTATTTCTATTCTTCTAAATACTATTCTTTGTTCCATAAAGATTTTATTTATAAAAGAAAGAAGAAAATGGATATTTTCAAAAATGTATTATGTACATTTTATTTTTTTTATAATTTTTCAAAAACGGCATGAAATATCTAAACGGCATGAAATGTCAAAAACGGCATGAAACCATAAAAAACCGTATTACTTAATTATTTATTATTTATTCTTATTTTTAATTTAAAAGTAGTATAAAATACGTAGACTCTGTTATCTGATCTGATTTATAATATACGTGTACGTTTTAAACTGCGAGTGTATTGTCGCTTTATGATTTTAACATTTTTGCACAATCATGTCATCTAAGTCAGTAAAAAACCTGTTTATTCATTGTTGAAATAGAAAGATCAATGTATGAGATTGATATAACTCACCGCGTTATTTGAAATTCCTTGACGCATATGATTAAACGCTTCACTGTGTTTGCAAGGAGTGACTGGGTGGTCATTGATGGCCAGTACAGTATCTCCTACCATTATTCCTGCTCTGGCTGCATCAGATCCAGATTCAACATCGTGTACTTTTAGTTGAGATGTGAGGCTTAGTCCAACAAATTTGGAGTTCGAATTAGGCAATAGCAAGACTTCAAATTCACCTAAATATTGTATTTTTTGATATTAACCTTTTGTTGAAAATACTGCTCGATAAAGAAGACATGCTGTTTTGCAAATGAATATAATTTGATCTTTAAATTTTGTTAGTTGAATTTTAAATAAAGGAAATTATGTAACTAATAAAGTAAATTATTTTTAGTAAGGGAAATGTAGAAGCCCTTTTTGGGTAGTAAGCTTACAAAAAGGTTAATCTCCTTGAATTAATAATCTCGAAACTAGCTCAACAGACTGGTGAATATATAAACACGTCAAACTACTATCATAGAGAAACGGTCGTTCTAATTATTGTTAAGATGCAATCTCGCATCTAGCTCAGTTAGCTGGCGAATATTGCAATCCGTTAAAATACATTAAGAATTATAAATATTTAATTAGTTATAATTAATAATTTGTAATATAAAATTATAATAATATAAATTATATTTATAATATAATTTATAATTATTAATTATAAATTAATATGTTATTTATTAGCCAATTCATAAAAATTGACTTTTATTTAAAATTTCAATTAATTTAAAAAATATGAAAATAAAAGAAATAAACAAATAATTTAAAATAATAAAAAATATTAATTTTTCATCGTTTTAAAATTACTTTGGAAAATTTAAATATTGCTCTTAACAGAAGTAAATCTGAGAATTTTCTAAATGGATCTTGTTTACCCTAAATAAAAATTCACGAAAATATCTAAGAAAATCACAATAATAATTTACTTTTTGCTTGCAATTAAATGTAAAATATTCGATACGCATATTGATTTTTGCTTAATGATCGACCAATGATCAAAAAGCAAATTTATGGATAAAGAACTTAAAATAGCCTGAAGCGGTAACAAGCAATATTAATAAGGAGCGAAAAGATAATAACACAGCAGCTCCACATGTTGACTACCAACCGTTATCCCAACATATTGTATATTAACTATTAATCCATTAAAAATACTAAGATATAACAAATTGTTTTAATTCAATACATTCATCTTTTATTTATTGTATTAATATTACATTCTGTTCGGTTACATTATCTTATTTCTAATTCAGTAGAATTCAAAACATAATATCCTGTTTAAATATTTGAAAATAATTGAGAATTTTAAATGTTTTTAAAGGTTTTGTGTTTTAAATTAATGAAAACATAGTCTGATAGTGTATACATGTTTTAAATATTTTTTCGCGGTAATAGGAGATTATATATCTAAGTAGCTCATTTTAATATTATAAAATTTAATTATATTAATTCAAATTTTTAATAAAAATTATATTAAAAATATGTGCACGTTTAGAGACGCAAATTTATAAAACACACTAGCAATTGGCAAGTTCAAGAAATAAAACTTGTTACGATTTTCTTTTCAAAGAAAATCGTAACAAGAATATTTAAACATTCCGCAGTCGTTGTAATTATTCATCCTCGAAATTTTACGCTTGTAGTTATCGCCAAATTCTACTTATAATATTTATAACTCAAATCTTAAATTTTATTTTAAAATCGTGAACTTTAATTTTCAAATGGTAAAGCTATTGATGATGTTGCTTCAAATTTCATTTCAAAAACGATTACAAGCAAAACATAAGATCAATATTATAAGAACAATTTTACGTACACACCTTTTTTAATAGCATTGTTTTTAATATCCTGCAAGTTATCTGAATTTTGACTGAGTTCTGGCTTATCACCGAATATTTGTTTCTGTGGTTGTATATTCTCTGGCTGAATCTTGGCATCCATCATAGCTTTCATGACAGTGCTGTCTGATTTAATTGTCATAATAAGGTCCCCAGTATTCGATCGTATCTTATCCAGAACCTAAATTACGACAAACTTGAAATATTAAAAAAAATTAATCTACATTTATTATTTCTATAGAGCAGTGAATTTAATAAGTTTAAAATCCATAATGACGATATGACTCAATTGTCTTCTACGATGTACCAGATAAATTACCAATATTTGCTGTATATTTCCATTTTTAATACTGTTATCACGTCTTTTTATTGAATTTTAATGGGATTATGACATGCAAATATTATTTCAATATATTTCAAAACTGTAAATCGTGAATTCTGATTAGATTAAGCTATAATCTAATCTAATTAGTTATTATTAGATTTATCTAATTATAACCTAATCTAACGTGAATAATCTATCATGAATTCTGATTAGATTACATTTCGCTATTCAGTTCGCAATCCTTGCATTAGTATTAACGAAACAGCGATGTTATGATATTTCTCATAATTTAATATTGGCATTAGTTAATAATTATTGGAGCTGGATCAAAGGAAAGAATAAATTATTTTTGATATTTCGCTAACTACTATTAGCATTTTTTAGAAAATTACCTTTAATTTTCTGAATGTGATTTTCTGAAGATGCTAACAGAAGTTAGCTAAATATCAAAAATAATTTCTTTTTTCCTTTGATCCAGCTCCAATAATTATTTATCAATAATGGATCATTATCAACTATTTAAAATTTATGTAAATCATAGAAAATCAGCAGTATTTTCTAACGGACAACAATGCGCATATTTGTATGTCCAGATAGTGGACGGCATAACATATAAAATCCTTTCAACAAATATAAAGCATAAAATTCAAATTTTGAAAATTGTTTTTTATTTGGTAAATTTTGATCTGTACAAAAGCGTCCTAGGTAAAAAAGCCCTTAATGAAAGAGTGTTTTTCAAGAAAAAATATGAAAGAATATTTCTGTAACAATATTTCTGTAATCGAAAAAATTTAATAGAAAATAAGTGGTGATAAAAAACTTGTAAGCTCTTATTTTTTCTGTGTTTGATTTTTGAAATTACGTATGATTTAAATTTATTATTTAAATTTAATTTTATGATTTAAATTTATTATTTAAATTTAATTTTATGATTTAAGTTTATTATTTAAATTTAATTTTATTATTTAAATTTATTATTTAAATTTAATTTTATGATTTAAATTAAATATTTTTTGAAATTACGTAATAATTTAATTTATTAGTAAATGAAAAATGTATACATATATACAACAAATGTATACAACAAGTACATATACTATTCAGATATATATCAGTATCAACTATTTAGAGTTGATGATTCATTAAATATTAATGAATAAATAATGCATAAATATTAATATTTATACCGATTGTGTTGGCAGCGAACGGAACAATGAGCCCTATTTTTATAATGATATGCAGAGAATTTTATTAAAGCACTTTACATAGTAACAAAAAAGAGTAGTCCAAGGAATTGTACATAAAATAAAATTAAAAAATAAATAGAATCGATGTGGACCATTTTATATTATAATGTTTCGATCCTTGTTTGTATTGCGGCTATTTGTTGGTAGTGTAGAGCTTGAGGCGATGATGCTCATATGAAATTAGGATTACCTGTTTATTAGTCTAACAATTTGATGAAGGTTCAATGTACATAGGTAGGACTTGTAAACACGTGTAGCAGCTAAGCGCAGTGTTGGTACTGGTGACGAATATTGCACCAAACACGACGGACGAAAGAAACGACCCCCAAAATCGGTAAAGTTTGCTGACGACGTAATGTAGCACTCTCTACTTACAGCCACGACGCTGATGATGATTGTTAAACGGATGAAGAATGTAAATTAACTATGTTAAATTATGAATGTTAAATTCGCTTGTTATATTTGTTCAGTTCAATTAATATTCATATTTAATATATAATATTTATATATTATAATATAATCAAAATATTATTAATTTGATAGTTAAAGCAATAACAATTGTCATCGATAAAATTTTTATCTCGATATAATAATATTGTCGATATTTAAAGATTCTATTTCAACTGTATAACTAATTTGCACAAATTAATTCGATCAGCACTTTATGATATTTTAAAGTCGAAATTCTTCTGCAATTTTATAATGTTTTGTAGTGAATTTAAATGATATAAGTGTAAATACAATCGGTTGACAGAAACACTTGTTACCGTAGAAGGTACTAAAAATATGATAAAAAATGTTTTTCATATAAGGATATAATTATAAGGATTTAATTATTCGCTGAATAAATTTGTAATGCCAGTATTTTACGATTGTAGCGACAATTTAAAATAGTTGACATTAAAGGTAATCGTTGTTTAATTCTCTTTCAATTGAAAAATATAGATCAATTTCAGACCAGTCAGTCTTACATGTATCTGCTGGAAGGTACTAGAGCATCGAATCTCGTTGCACGTCAATCAACATGTTCCTATCAATAATATATTAAGCCTTGCCTAGCATTGATTTCGTTTATATTTTTTTATTTTGCCTTATAACATTAAAGTCGACTCTCAATTTCCCTATTTCGCGGATATATATCAAATATATCATATCGTTTGTATCATGATTGAAGATAAATAGCGTAGTGAACTGTGTAATTAATCGAGTTTATCTATCAACATCAAAGTCAACTTAATAGTTGCACAACTCTCTTCTTGTTGATTACGATTGAAAAGTGCAAGGAGTCCAAAAGTGATGAGTCGTTGATCAAAAAGAATTCTGAAGCAAACATGCCAAAAAATTTGACACAATAGATTTAAAGTTCGAATAATTTAGGTATGGGGATCAACCAATCCTATAATGTGTAGAGAAAATAATGGACACAGTATTGAGAAAATAATGTATTTGAGGAATATTTCTGAATGTGATAAGCCTGCTTCGAGGTGGAGAAAATTATTGAATGAAATCTAAATATCACAATCTTGCAGAGTCAGTCCTACTGGCATCAACTTGTAAAATGATAATTAAATCGATGTTTGGGGAAACGCTGAAAGTGGAATTAACAAAATTCCATTATCAAATAATACAATTGAACATTTTTAATATCTAGTTGAGTACGTAATAAATCTTTCACACATTCTAAATCTTACTCGTCTCTTATTTTTGACGTAGTTTGAGGTTGATAAGCCTTGACTACACAGATAGGAAAAAAATAATAGTAAAATAATTGATAAAGCCTTTTTAGCTAATAAATGATAGTCCTCCTATATAGAAATCCAAAATGTGTCGATAGTTTATGTCAAATGTTTTATTCGTATAGAACGATTAATAGAAAGAGATGGTATTTATTCCAACATCTACAATGGAATTTGAATCCAATTATACCTCTCTCTATGTTCGATAATGGAAAACCATCGTCAAGAATTTCATAGAGGGCCGTCAGATGATTTACCACAATGGGAATTGATACTTTACCACAAGTCCGTATTGATAGAAACATTATAATTACCTAAGAATTCTTCGTGTCTACCTTGCATGGTACTGTTCGCATTATTTAATTGACTAAAAACTTCCGCTATGTATTCAAGTTTAGACATCCTAAATTCGGAACGGAGATATTTACAATATTTTTTAATTTTCTCATTCAAAAAAATATTTTTTCAATTCGTTAAATACTAGTTAACACTCTACCTTCAGGCAGTCATCGAATTTTGGTATACATTTAGCAATCAAACATGTTGAGAGTCCATTTCTTTGAATAAAATTTCAAATTGACTTCAAAGGCCTGCTTTTAATACAACCACCTAGTTCAACATTGTTTCAAATCTTTTGTAATATTTTCAAAACAAGGGCTTTTCTATGTAAAAAGTAATGAGTACGAAAAATATTTTCGTTTTCCTTTTCTGAGAGTGTTAAAAATTATTTAATGTAGCCTGTCATTCATAGATTATATCAGTGCAAATACGATACAATACCTCCAAGTTAAATCCATTTCCGTAATGTAACTCGTTATTATATCAAGAATATCTTGGCCTCTAATAACTATTATCTTTGCTTTACAACAAAAACTTATTGATTATTTCACTATCATCAATAAAAACGAGCAAATGAAGTATTGACTGGTATTGCTAATATCAGTGCTCTCATATGCGGTTTAGGCAACATCGGAATATTTAAGTTTACCGGAACATTTTATTTAATATTATTTTCTAACAAATCGCAAATTCTCCTATAT